>JACBKR010001037.1:0-46484 GCA_014218235.1 Colocasia esculenta
AGTATATTCGTCTTTCTAAAAGCAAATGTTCTTTGCATAGTTGTTGTTATCTTGCATTCTGGATCTGTTGTCATTGACAGCTTAAACACTGTCCACTTTCTTCCTTTTTGTATCTTTCTTTAGTCTAAGTGAAGTCCTATTCCCCTTTTATATTCAGTATAGTTTCTTTTGTTTTTAAATGCAACTGCTTCATATTTCTTGCTGAGAAATGGGAGAAGGCACTTACAGGGATTGATCGTCATGCACCTTTGATGACACTCTCCTTGTTGATAAGTAATGGTAGACAAATAACCATCTATGCCTTCTTCTATTTTGTCTTGTATGAGCAACATTAGTGATGACCTTTTCAGACTTAGCAGCATCACTTGTCTCATGCTTATGAATTCTTTGTTGAAATGTTATGGTAATAACTTACTTCTTTGCTTCAGTAGGATCTTTGCTTGGTGGGTAAGTTGCAAAGAATCATATGAGAGTTCCTTGGTCTGACCAGCATGTCGGTTGATTAAGCAAGTGCGGAATGCTTTATCTGATAGTTTCCCTTTAATCTTCCTGAAGGTGTAACATATCATAATTTAGGAGTGTGGTATACTATCACTCCCTCAAGTTGCCATCACTTTTTCCATTCTGGTTTCATGTCTGTCATTGCTCTCTCTGACTATCATTCAATTCTATTCTGCAACACTTGTTGAAAACATGGATAGCACACTCTGGCTTTGATGCTTATTCTTTTTTGTTTTGGTGATTTGACGTGTGGTTTGCTTTTATGTGTAGGCGTACCCACGGCTTGATGCTGGATTTTAGTTGGGCACTGCTGCTATGTATGTGCATACCTGAAGCATAGGTTTAAACTGTAGAAGGTGGAAAGATGACTGAGTCTGTGGTGCCAAGTTTCTGGGGACCAGTCACCTCCACCACTGAGTGGTGTGAAAAAAATTATACCCATTCTTCATACATAGCAGAGTTTTACAACACTATCTCTAATCTTCCTTGCATTCTTTTAGCTCTCATTGGCCTAATAAATGCCTTGAGGCAGCATTTTGAGAGGAGATTTAGTGTTCTTCATGTATCTAATATGATTCTTGCAATTGGAAGCATGCTGTTTCACGCGACACTACGACATGTGTAAGTCCTTTTGACTTAAACCTGTCATTATTTTTGTTTGGCTTGATTAGTTGTCATTTAAATTTATGGGCATGAATCTCTTGTACAAGGGACCTGATTTTGATTCTATAGTGGGACTTGTGATTTCTTTCATGTTTAGTTCTAAAAAGCTTGTCATTTTGATGAGACTAAGAGTCTAAGATTACACATACTTTCTTGGTTACATAATTTTGGTAAATAGCATCACTTTACATGCAATTTTGGTGGCTACATATTCGCAAGTTTAGATGTATCTTCAACACATTAATATCTATTACCGACATGTACTTTTCTTTGATCTGGTAGCATCATACAGATTTTAATTCCATATAGTTAACTTTTCTGTAGACCATGTGTTGAAGGCCTGTATCTTGATTTTTGTTTCAGGAACTATAAGCCAATGCTTACATGATGAGGTCTTCCTGACATATTAGTTATGTATAATTACGATGCCAATTTTGCTCTTCCTTTTTAAGCCCGGTGAATTAACAAAATTTCATTATTGACAATATCTGGCTAGTGGTTTTAATCCTTTAAGAACAGACTTTGGGTGGGTGTTTTGGCCATTGTATGAATCTCATAATATGTTCTCTACACTTTTTCACCTATGTCGAATGGAGACCAAGAATCTCATTTTCATGTGTTGGAAGGGAGACTAAGAAATAGCAAAATCCACTAGGGGAGTGGCCCCCTAGATTGTAGAATTTTTGGTTGAATCGGCTGGAATCGGACTGAATCTGTCCAGATCGGCCGATTCTACCGCACAAAACTTTCCTATATTCATTAATTAATACATTCATTAAACCATCATTTCACATATATGAACTAATATATATGTATAATCATGGTATGCAATCTCGCGAGAATCTCGGTCTCGGGCCCTTCCCGAGAAACGAGAAGGCCGAGATGCCTCTTCAGGCAGGGTTGTCAGGATCCAGGATCCTCTTCAGGCAGGGTTGTCAAGATCCCCTTATTTACACTTCATATCATTTAAGTAAATGTTATAATTTGATATTTCATTTACTTAAGATATTACATGTAAATAAGGAAGTACTCCCTATTTGAATCTAATAAAAATATCAAAAATTATATCTCTTACCAATAAAAAGTCAACTCTCCAATTGAAGAAGAAAATCATGATTTCGGTGATTTTAGCGAAATGCTAACTTTCTAATCTCTCATAATTTAGTCTATCTAAAAAAATGATAATTCAAATAAACCATATGGAACACTAAAAATTCAAAGTCCGGTAAAAAAAGTCAAACGTACATGTGACTTCTCTAAAGAGCCACTCTTCTACTGACAGCACTTAGTCTGCTTGAGACCTCTTAAGATTTGGTCAAACATAAACTATCATTACCCAAACTCATGAGAATTCACTTTCTAGTTTCTTTATTTATTTACCTGTGTTATATTAAATATATATATAATAATTCTATGCGAATCGAAGCGATTCCATACGATCGATCGAATCAAGGCGAACCCGATTCGGTCCGAATTGCCGCTCCAGCAAACCATGATGTGAACTTATGTCATCCATAGTTGAGACTTGGGAACGTATGCAATTATCTATGTTCCTTAAGGAATTATCTATGTGAACCTATGTGATCCACACTTTTATGTTATCTTGATCTTCCGAGATCTTACCGAGATCTCTTCTCTTTGACCCTCCCGAGACGAAGCCGAGATCCGATATGGCAAACCTTGTGTATAATATACACAAATTAATGTGTCTAACATGATTGTGTACATCAATTTACATGTTTATATATAGTACACAAACACATATAGTCATATATATGACATGTGATATATGTATTGTATATCATATTTGACATATATATATGATTACATATATCTGTATTATGTATATGTATACATTCATTGTCATATATATATATACACACATTAACTATATATATGATTATATATGTCATAAACACGTATATATAAATAAATGAGGTCTGTCCCTTTGCTTTGCAAATTAAAATTTTCTTTTTGGGGCTTTGCTCCTTGTAACTCCCGCAAGGGGTGCTGCCCCCTTGACTGCTGAGACCTGACCGAGCAGGTTGATCCTTGTGTGCGTACTTGCACATTGGAGAATTAAGGTCCCCAAGCTCCATATTCCAACACTGTTCACAATCTAATGATTGTGATATATAATGTATACATTTATAAGGATATACATATTTATTATGTTTGTTCATTAATATGATATGTAGGGCTGTGCAAACTATGGTTCAAACCGAAAAACCGAACCGAACCGGCCGGTTCGGTTCGGTTCGGTTTCATGGAGGTCCCAGTTCAGTTCGGTTTCAAGCTGGGAAACCGAAATGAACCGAATATCTATATATAATTAATTAATAATTGAATTAAATAAAAAACCCGCTCGTGGCGCAGTGGTTGTGAGTCCTGGCGCAGCCTCCGCATGGAGGTCGCGAGATCGAAACTCGCTTAAAGCGTTTGGTTTTTTGCATATTTTGAACTTAATAAGTACATATAATAATTAATAATACAATTATAAATAAAAAAATCTGTAGCGCAGTGGTGGGCACCTTTGGTGCCTTGTGCCGGCGGAGGTCGCGAGATCAAATCTCGCGACCGCCGCTTACAAGTTTTTTTTTTGTTTATTTCGGTTTGAACCGAACCGAACGGTTCGGTTCGGTTCAATATAATAATTCAGTTCGGTTCGGGTCGGTTCGGTTTCCCCAAAAACAGGGTGAACCAAACCGTTGTACACCCCTAATGATATGTGTATGATTACATATATATTGTGTGTATATATATGTATATATATTTGTGTGTGTGTGTGTATATATATATATATGAATGTGTAAATTTATATGTATGATTACATATATCATAAATATATATGTAAATATTGAAGACATATTTTTCCTATTTTTTTTATTTTTATTGAATTTTTATGATTTTTTTTCCAAAGAAATGTTTTTTTAATCTGGCTGATCCAGGATCCACCAGACTTTCGATGGATCGGCTGATCCGCCGATCTGATCCCGCACCTTTTGTAGCATAGTCTTTAATGAAAGTGCCATATGGGTGCTCATGTATGCTATTCATGCTTAAGTGACACTGGATACATGTGCTTTACAGAATGCTTATTTTATAATTTCCACTTTCTTGGCCATCAAACAAATCATTCATGTACTTATGTATGTTGGTCATGTACTTTCATACTAGCATTGCTCAACAGTTTCAGTGATGAGAAGTTTTCTCGGGGTCTTGATGAAGTTTTTTTATGTAATCTAAGGCATCATGGACGATGAAATATAGTAAAGTCTTTTCCAAAGACATTAGGGGCACTGTGGAGGAATATCCTCTGAGCCATTTTTTGGTTGTACTACCTCTCTTATTTTTGACAAATTTGGTCTTTCAATCTTCATGTAGCTGACCCCAAATAATGGGATAAGGCTCTGATGATGATGATGATGATGGTCTCTCAATCTTCACCTTTTTTTTTTTTTTTTGAAGGAAGGCACAGTTATTTGAAGTATTTCCTTTACTGTCTGGCATGGGGAGATATTATGGAATTGCAGGGTAATGAAGCTCATCCCAGGGATTGAACATGACATATTTGGCGCTCATCTGTGTGGAGAGGAGGCTGACAAAATAAAAGATTTCTGATCCATAAGGTGGTGTTGAAAATGTTTGTGATGAGGCTAGAGTAGGTGATCAACTATTGAGTATTCCTATCAGCTCATGAGTGCTTAATGAAATGAGCTACCAACAATGGCATGGGGGTTGGCTATTTGTTGGGATATAAATCCCATATCAGATGATTCCAAAATGGGCCAGTCCTTATACAGTGTAGCCTCTATCCCCTCAATTCCTAGGTTTTGAGGGTGACACACACATGGTAACAGAGTAGGTCCCATTCTTCTGTGTTGGTATATAATCACATATCGGATGATTTTAAAATAGGCCAGTCCACATAATGTATTCTCTATCCCCTCAATGCCCAAGTTTTGAGGGTGACATGCACATGGTATCAGAGCCACCCTCAAAACCTAGACATATTTGTTAGACAATGTTACAAGCTTTTTGGCGGCTGCTCACTCTCCATCGGACAAAGGTTTTTCCAGCTATCCTCTCACCAACTGCATATCTTATCATCGCCTTGGTCAACGACACAGCATTCCTTTCCTCTTTGAGTCTTAATGCAGATCCCACCAGCAATGGTGAAGCCAATAAACTGCCACATTGGCGTTAGGCAATGGATGAAGAGCTTGTACCCTTGGAGCTTAACATACCTGGGTCGTCATTGTTCTACCTCCAGAAAACAGACAGTTAGCAATGGATCTATAAAACAAAGTACAATTTCTATGGCTCTATAGCTAGGCACGAGCCCATCTTGTAGCCAAAGACTACACAAAAATAGAAGGGCTTGACTACACGAACACTTTCACTCCTGTAGCAAAGCTTGTAACTGTCTGGTGTCTTCTATCTTTCGCTGCTATTTGAGGTTGTCATCTCCACCTGCTCGATGTAAACAACACCTTCGTTCACTGCGATTTGCACGAAGATGTCTACATGGATATTCCACTCAGACATTGCCGACAGAGGACACAATGTGTTTGCAAGCTTCTTAATCTATTTATGGGTTGAAACAATCTTCATGCAACTGGTTCCAGAAATCCAGAAATTGCCACTGGGGACCCAATGCATTTGCAAGCTTCTTAAATCTATTTATGGGTTGAACAAGCTTTATGCAACTGGTTCCAGAAATCCCCAACAGCACTTTTAACTGCTGGTTTCCAACAGTTCAGAGCTGACTATTCCTTGTTTACCTATCACTGGGGTGCGCTCATCACCATAGTACTTGTCTATGTAGATGACATCTTAGTTGCAGGTCATGGCATTTGCATAATCACATTGCTGAAGCCCTTACTTCATGCTTAGTTTCATTTAAAAGATCTTGGCAAGCCTAAATAAGAAATTGCTCGAACAGCCAAAGGCATCTTCCTCAATCAATGGAAGTATGCACATGGTATCAGAGCATGTCTCATTCTTCTGAATATAGGTCCTCCCATATCATCCCATTAAAATCCACATGGCCTTTGCTCTATATAGGGCCTGCATGTGTGGGGGTGTGCCAAAAGGGGCCAATCCATATATAGTGTAGCCTGGTATTAGAGCAGGTCTTATTCTTCCAGTTGTGGGACCTACGTCATCCCATTAAGGTCCACGTGACCTTGTTTATATAGGGCTAGCACCTACAAGGGGTGTGTTGGGATATAAATCCCATATCGGATGATTCTAAAATGGGCCGGTCCTTATATAGTGCAGCCTCTATTCCCTCCATGCCTAGGTTTTAAGGGCGACACACATGCTATCAAATTGCATATTGGAAAGGCATATGACATGTTAGTGCGGGTTTGCTCTTTTAAGTGAGGTCTCTCTTGGGGTTTGATGATCGGTATCTTTGCTGGATCTGGTCTTGTTTTTACCTGGGCAAGTTTGACCTTGAGAAGTTTGTGATGTGAACCCTCTTATGTTCTTTCATAACAGGAGAGGTGTCAGGCATGGGAGCAATATTTTAGAAATTGGTCACCTAGATGACTCATGGAACTTTCCAGCCTAGGGTGGTTTCTGCCTTGCTGTGTTTCACGAGTTTTTCAATGACAAGTGACTATTCTACATGCATTAGTTGGTCAGAGTCGCATTGTTAATTAGGGGTTACAAATTTCTCCCAATAATACCCATTAGGGAGCTCATTTCCTACTCCTCCTTGGTGTCTTTATGTAGTTATCTTTACTTGCTACAACAATGGATTCTGGATGGTAACTACAATGGGGAAGACTTGGAGCCTCACTTGAATTTTCAATTAGCAGTGATTGCAAGTAAGTCGACAGGGATCTCTGATACATGGTAATTGTCAACAGTCTTGTCCAAGTTCCAAACCCTGCAGAATTTGGAAGTGGCGGAACTGTGAAGAGGCCTTTGACAGATGCCTAGACAGTGACACTGTAGCTCATGGCACTTGCTTGATAGGTATACTTCGTGTACATTGTTTCAATTTTTAGTTGCCTTTCCACGATTTCCTGCTAGTCTTGCTACAGCTTTCTTCTTCCTTTTGTATAGACTACAGTTCTCTCTTTTGCTGGTTCAAGTTTGCCTGACAGTAGAACTGGAACCATGGCTCTTCCTCTATCCATATCATCTTCCCCATTTTTCTTCTTCTTCTTGGTGTCTCTAGAAGAAAATAGTGACAAGTGGATTACATAATGAATACCTTGTCAAATGCTCACTCCCCATGACCTATAGGTTTATGTACTCTTTCCTCAATCATATCTTATAAATGCATATTATTATTGTTTGTTGAAAAAATGTTATTATTGCATATTATATTCTTCTCCAAAGTCCAGCTCAGTGTAAAATAGTTCATCTCTATTGGCACTGAGTAGCATTCAAGCCAGTCCAGTCTGACAGGCTTTGTGTAGTCATTAGAAATACTAGTTACGACCACTGACATAGCTCAATTTGGGTTTTTTTAAAACCGAATTTGAGATAACTTGATACCATTCTTGAAATTGTTACTGGCTTGGTTGGCTTGAGATTTGGGTATACTTGTCATGTTCTTGAGTTTGACTCCATCCCACCAACATTCATTCCATCATTATCCAAGTTCTTGTCTTTTTTAGGTTTACTCGTGAAATGTCTCTGGACTTTATCCTGCTTTTATCCAGCAGATAACTGACAGGTTTGGAGGCTTAACATACATAGTCAAGCCTACCCTGTGGTCTTGACTGAATTTTCATCCAAGAGGTTTGCATTTAAGCATGCCATATGCCACTTCTGTTTTCCATTTAAGAAATGTCAATTTTCATTTCAAGGCAGGAGATCCTTTGGCAGTAGGTACTTTCTCCTATCTAGACTTTTAGATAGTAAAGGAGAAAATGCTTGTCAAAACTGTGACTCTCTTGAAATTATTTTGGACAATTGAGATGCAAATTTTCTGGTTGTCAGTATGAAGAAGTTGAAACTGGAAGAAATAACAGGGTTGAAGGGAGATTTATCATGAGTTTTGGATGTCACTTTTGTTTTGTTTATTGTTAATGGAACTCATTAATCTGGAACAAAGTTAAAGGATAAAGAACACTTGAGAGAACTTGTAAATGGCTGGGAAATTGGGGGATAGACCGATATATATGGAAAAGAAATAGGAATACATAGGTGGATGGCATTGTGGAGAAAATAAATAAACTTTCACAAAAATCTTTTGCCAAGTGTCTACAAGGTCATCTTGTTATTTTTGGGGCGAACTTACATGTATGACCCTGAAATCTATTGTATTCGAATGTACCCTATACCTTTGTATTCTATGTATCATCCATTTAACTCTACTATACTTGAGTTAAGAAAGCAAAAAGACTAACTTCCCCCCCTTCAACTCTCTCTCTCTCTCTCTCTCTCTCTCGGGCTGAAAAGAGCCCTATTCGATGTAGTGGACTGGTGTCTCCCACCGTCGGGGGAAGATCCCCTTTGGTGCCCCACTCCTATCCTATTTCTCTCTCTCTCTCTCTCCTCTCTCTCTCTCTCTCCCCCCTGTGGTTCTTTAAACTTTAAAGGAGTGTTGAGTGGATTCGTGCATGATGCCATTCTTCCTACTTTGTTTGCATTCCATATGAATGTACCATGCATCTTTGAAGTTCACACGATGAAGACCACAAGCATCAGCCCCAGTGTTTAAATAGTCGGCCGACTAGTTGACTAGTCGGTCCGACTAATTGAGTCGGGTGGTCCAGCTGACTAGTCAGCCATCAATTCACTCTATTTTTTCTATTTTCCTTTTTTGGTAGTTTTCTTTATGGAAAAGCCTTATATATCCGTGTTGGTTGCCACGTATCGGGTTATGGGTTTCCACTTTTTTTTGCTAACTCTCTCACCAATTGGCATGATGATACATAAGAGAGATATTAGGGGAGAGATTGGTCGTCTTCCATGTTTCCATCCACAAACATGCTCTTCCTTATGCAAGGAATTCTCTTCCTCTTCTCGAAGCACATTGCCAGGGGGTCTCGTAGAATGACAGAAGACCAGGCAGCAGCCAGCGCCCCAGCAGGCTTCCATCCACGGTACGTTGGCCGTGTGGGCTAAGAGGTACTTCCCGTTCCTTCAGTTTGTACCCCCCTTATTTTCTTCTTTTATTTGGTCCGTCTCCTCCAGTCCTACAGTCTTTCTTGCTCTCCCCTTTGTTCTAAGTTCTAACTTCTATCTATGGTACGCTGTTTTTTTTTGGGTTTTTTGTTCCAACTTCCAGACTTCTATCTATGCCTATGGTACTCTTTCGTTTGTTTTTAGATCCAAATTTTCAACTTCTAGTATTCTATCTAGTATGTACGGTACACTTTTTGTTTGTTCCAACTTCTAGTCTTCTTCTATCTATGCCTACGGTACTCTTTTTTTTTGGTTCGAACTTCCAGTCTTCTATCTATGCCTAGGTACTCTATTTTTTTGTTTTTTAGTTCCAAGTTCCAACTTCTAGTATTCTATCTAGTATCTCTGGTACTTGTTTTTACTCTTCTTCTATCTTTAGATATGACCGGCATATTCCCTTAACACTAACAATCAACAAGAGTCGTGCATAAAAAATGAAAAAAAAATCTTGAAAAATAACCGACTTGGACTTGAGGCGTCTGAGTAGCCGACTAATCTATCCGACTAGTCAATGGGTGAGTCATCTGACTTGGACTGATTAATCCTTTTTAAAACATTGATCAGCCTACTACTTCCCTTGCCCAGAAATCACAAGAGCTTAGAGCTCTCAACTGCCAACACTGCCCATGAGGAAGGCAGACTGACTGCTCTGCGTGCTCCTCGCATGTGTTGTGGCGACTTCTCCAGCCTCGTACGCCATGGCCACTGCCATGGAAGTACACTCCGACAGTGATGACAGAAAGCTATTGGTTCTTGGGTTCTCATAGTGGAGCTCCTCCATCGACGAGATCTAGCAGAGCTAAGCAAAGTCAGCATGGGGACGTGCGGATCTTCTCAGTGATGAGCTGAGCAGTGGAGACATGCGTCAGCCTCCCTGGCGGCACCCTTCCCGTCTCCACTCAGCACCAACTCCCCCTCACTCATCTCTCTCTCTCCCCCTCCTCTCCATAGAGCACCGGTGCCGGAGCGGGAGGTCCCCTCCCCTGGGCCCTCATCCCCACTCAGCACCAGTGCCCCTCTCACCCCACTTTCTCTCACATAACACGTATGGAGCATCAATTTTGGAGGGTGAGGCCCCCCTTTGGGACCTCTCTTCCCACCCCCACTTAACATTGCCCCCTCACCTCTCTCTCTCTCTCTACAATGGTGAAAAAGAGAAGCTAGATGCCATTCTCAGCGATGTCTTCGAGCTCTTCATTTGGAGGACATCCTCTTGGTGCTGTCCTCTTTCGTGAAAGCCCTCCCCAAGGCCGACGGAAGGAGCCCTTGTGTCTTGATGGGATGAAAGGCCTCCTCTCTTTCTCTGCACTTTCTCTGTGCTCCCTCTGTCTGTCTCTCTCACTAGCGTAGGAAGAGGATATGCCCCCTCCGGCATCACCAACTCCTCTTCTCCCTCTCTCTTCTTGAATAGGGTATTTTAGTATTTTTACTTCCTATTTAACAGCTCCGTCCACATAATAGCAGAATATTTCTGCCATTCTGAAGACTTGCTAGCCATAGGGATATAACTGGTTAATTTTTAAGATTTTAGGGGTATAAGGTATAATATCCAGATTTTAGGGGCATACATTCTATATGATAGATTTCAGGGGTATGTATATATGTAATTTTCCTTTTTATTGAACACTTTTTACTCAGAAGCAGCTTCTTATTGGAAAACAAGGCTTGCATGAGTAGGGGTGTTCATAATATGGTCCGACCCGAAAAACCGAACAGAACTGACCGGTTCGGTTCGGGTTGACAGGTCCCGCGGTTCAGTTCGATTTTTTGTTGAAAAACCAAATTGAACCGAATCTATATTAAATATATTTAATCATATGTTATTTCAATGAGAAAGCGCAGCCTAGTTGGTGACTCGGGACTGCCATAAAATCCTTTAGTTTTTTTTTTCCGGTTCAAACCGGTTTGCTTGTGGGTTCGGTTCGGTTTTTGGAAAAAAAAATGGTCCAAACTGGACCGAACCGAACCGTGAACACCCCTAGTTCGTAAGCCCCATTGAACTTAGCATGGGCTATGAAAAGCAATTCAGTTTGGAACACCTTGAAGGATTTCAACTGTCAACCTGTGTGTGCGTTAGTTGCTTATTATAAACAATGTGTGATTCTTTGAAGGATATCACCTGACAATCTGTGTGTTAGTGGCATCTTGTGAACAATGTGTGTGATTCTCTTAGTTATTTAATGCTCATTATTGTGTTTGTTCCACTATGGCCTTTGCTATTGTTTGTTTAATGCTCATCTTCATGCTCCTCCATGGTGTCTTTATTGATGCTCCTTGCCATATAAGTACATTATTGTAACCTTCTTGGTGGCTTCCAGTTGGATACTAAGTTCTATATTTCTTCAGACATTTGAGCAAATTAGATGTGGTTTCCCTCGTGCAATTTGTGTAGACATTTTGTGGAAAGTGATTTTCATTGAATGCAGCATAAGCATACTACAATTCTTGATATTAGGTTTTTCTACCCCATAATACCCATGGGAAGGGATGGAACTGGATAAATACCACCATTCAGTATAGAGCATCTCTTCCCTGGAGTCTTGCCTGATGACTTGTTATTCAAATGCCCAGGCAACAACAAAGTGATGAAACGCCAATGGTCTGGGAGATGCTTCTTTACCTCTATGTATTGTATTCGCCAGATTGGCATTACAGAAGTACGATGCCTACGTTTTTGTTTCTCTATGGTGCTGCCTTTGCAGTTGTTCATTCTCTGGTGCGTTTTGAAGTAGTATTTAAACTGCACTATGTAGCACTCTGTCTCCTCTGCATTCCTCGGATGTACAAGTACTACATCTATACTCAAGAGGTGGCTGCAAAGCGGCTTGCTCAACTTTATGTGGTAACATTAATCTTGGGAGGCGTTTGCTGGATCTTTGACCGCATTTTCTGTAAGAAAGTATCCCTCTGGTATATCAATCCGCAGGGTCATGCGTGGTGGCATGTGTTCATGGGATTCAATTCTTACTATGCAAATACATTTCTAATGTTTTGTCGGGCCCAGCAGCTCGGGTGGCAGCCACGTGTTGTTCGATTATTTGGATTCTTCCCATACGTGAAGATTAAGAAGCCCAAACAACAGTGATTCTGAACACGAAGGGGTTATTGGTGAGTGCTCGTGTAGGTTGATAAGTACTGTTGAGCTAGCAAACAACTGGATTTTTGTAAATTGACGTGAAAGATAGATATTGATGTGATATCAATGTGAACTGGCACTGTGTACTCCATGTTTTACTTTTTTTTTCTTTTGCAAACGCAAGTTTTCCGGTTTCAGCACAATCTTATGTTTAAGGCATGCATATTGTAGAAACTGACCTAGCGCTTCTCTTATTCAGTGGATGATTCTTGTACCTTGTGTTTTTCGAGATGAAATGATCAATGTATCTGGAAATAAGTGTTGATGTTAATATTCATCTCTTGTTCTGCCAAAATACCTGGTGTTCCGGTTTATCAGGTTAAGAACAGAATAAATTTTTTCCTTGGAAGGTGTGGTGGTTGGAAAGTAGTTGGTCCTTTCGTTGCACCTGAACCGGGAACCCAACCGAAGAGGGAGTGTGGATCCTGCAAGAAAGAGAAATTGGAATTGAGGGGGGGGGGACCATCAGATGCTGAAGTCAGTAGTGACTTGTGAGAATGTTGAGAGTTTGTAGGTTGGTGATTGTGAGATGTGTGAGAAATCGCCTCAGAAGGTATCTGCAAAGGTACGCTTGATGTGGTGGACGACATGATTCCATGTTCATATCAGAATAGTTTTACCCTTGACGGCTGTAACGCTGATATTGAGAGTGATGTTTGAGCTGCTTCGGTCGCTTAACGTGTCAAGGAAAGGAGTCACTCGGAGTTGTTTCCACACTACACTCTTATTTAAGATTGGAAAAAAAATTTGCCGCCCTTCGGACAATACATTGATGATCATCGTTTGGCGACGTCTGACCAAACGTGACAAGTAAATGTACAGATAAAGAAACGAGATTGCAGACGATTACATATATTTTTTTTTTAATTTGGTCAGAAGAGTCCCGTCTTCTACAAAGATAAACTTTTAAGAAGCCTTCTTTTAAACAAAGACTCCGGCTTCCTTCTCATTCCGGGTGAAACCGTTTCTTAGTATATGGGATGTGAATTGAACGTATGGTTAAATTGAAACTGAGAGATACTGATGCAAGCTATTTGGATGAGGTCGAGGTAGTAATGGTGCATTGTTGTATGTCTCATAATAGTCTGATTCTCCCACGGTTCTCCGTAGTCAAATGATTATTCATAGATAGCATTAACTTCTGACATCCAAAGAGAATTCGACCCAATGCCAAATTTCTGTTCTAGTTGCTTGGGATGGCAGGTGCCCTCCTCGAGCCCGCGCAAACACCAACCCTTGTTGGGAGAAACCTGCGATCGAGCAGCTGGCGGGCTTCTCCCCTGCAGGCGGCAATAATGATGGCTATGCGAGGCAGCCCTTTTTATTTTGTTTACAGCGCATTACACGAACCTCTTCGTGAGCTCTTGTCGTCCTAATTGCGAGGCTATACGCTGGAGTGACATAACATCAGCTCGCCAAGTGACATGAATGTCAGACTCGATCGGTTCGTTCCTTTAATTTGAAAAAAAAAAAATTTACTGTTCATTGTAGCTAGTTTTCGTAGCCTAATTTCCTCCAGGTGGTTGGGAAGATCCATGTTAATGACAGCAGACGCCTTCTGTGGGATAGTGTTAATAATCTCCGGGAAAAACTCAACAGCGAGATGTACTATTACCTGCTAATTGTTAGCTGCCCCCACTAGAGTCCTGTCCTTCCCGATCCCGAAGTTTCTGATCTGATTGGTACAGCAGGTTGCGTTTTTGTCTCGTTAATCATTTATTTTAGTTGTTTGTCCGGAAAGAACTGAAGGACCTGAGCTTGGAAGACAGGATACTTTTTTATAAGGCTTTTAAAAGCACCGGGGAGATATGTTCTGCTCGATGTCATATGATGCGGTAACATGTCAGGACGTGGAACTATAGTTTGTTTTGGGCACGAAAACGAGCTGATGTAACAGCTGTATTCTAGCGAGTTGCTATAACAATTTGAGAGCCTATAAAAGTTTGAGAGCCACTTATAATCTGTCAGAGTTGTCTGTAGCCTTCTTTTCGTATACACAAAGAGGCTGGCCTGTGGCTCATGAGGCTCATCTCTTTGTACCTATAGGTAGAAGAGGGCGGACAACTCCGACATTTTTTAAGATTTCTCCCAACAATTTATCTTCCAGGTTGACATGTCTACGTCTGAGTTCGTGTGGTACAGTCAATAGGTCCTGTTGTTCGTGGAATTGTGAACATTGTGCGTTTCTTGGGCCACAAAAGAGAGAATAGCATCAGATGCTGGAGCCCCAGCTCCGGGAATCGAGTGCGCAGTCTGGGGTCTCGCACTCTCTCTGGCGCAGAGAAGCTGCTTTAAGAGTTCCAGAAGAGGTTCCCTGCGAGGAATGGATTCGGAGATGCGTTATGTTTCTATCCTTTCATGCTATCTAACAGATTCCTTATGCCCAATTTGGGGTTGGGATTAGGAGTAATCACAGCTAACAGATCTCTTAAATCATATTTGGTATTGTGATAGATCGAGAATAAAATAAAAATATTTTCAAAATTTTTAAAAAATATATAAAAATATTTTTATTCTATTTCCGTTCTATCTTGATATTAAATATGATCTTAATATTGTTATTTCTATATTTCATTTGGAGGGCACATGCAAACGAGAAATTAGATATTTTATTTATTGATGTGATAAATATTCAATAAAAAAAGATATGCACCAAATTAGTTCTCTATTAACGGCAGTGGTCGAGGCACTTCATCAATAATAAGTGACCTACACAACTAGCGGCTACGTTGAGGAAAACCCTTGAGTTAAGATGTTTGTCTGTCCTTGCAGCTAGCGTGTTGCTTTAATTCCTTTTCTTTTTTAAGTTCCAGCTTCTTCAATCCGAAACATGCTTTGAATGTGCTTACATAGGATCTTAGTTTCTGCTCGACATGATGAAGGGCAGTACAGACAATGAGGGTTCCTATCTCTAATATTATTGCAAGGGGAAATTGCCTGTTCACTTTCCCACAAACACCCATACAGCCACCCACGCTGCAGAGAGAGAGAGAGAGAGAATTAAAAGAAAAAGAGACTAGAGAATAGAGATAGAGCGTAGTAAGGGAAAGGAAAGAAGGGGGGAGGGAGATGTTGGGGGAACCACGGTGGCCGCCTTGTTGGCGTGCTCCCCTGCTCCTCCCAGGTTTGATCTTCCTCATCTACTCTTGGTTGTTGATCTTCTCATCGCTGCTGGGATATTGTCAAGCGGATGAAGACGTCATCCACAAGTACTACAACCACAACAACTCGGCGACTGCACTGGCGATCAACTCGGCCTCAAACAGTTGTAAAGCAGCAGCTGCACCCCGTTGTGGGCACTCCAATTCGAGTTTGAATGTGTCGGATTGGCCGGCACCGAATCGGGGATTGCAGTGTCGCTGTCCCTGTCTTTGGAGCAAGAGCTGGTTCCAACCCTTTCCTTAAGCTGCAGGTGTGCACCTCCATCACAACTGCCACATTCGAGCTCAGCTCATTATATGATACTACATATCCATGTTTATTGTATGTAGAAGGCTGCGTGTAATTACACTTCGCTACCTTGCTTTTGGTCCGCTGGCAACGGACTGTAACACAATCATCCGATCACCATAGATGGTTTCGTGGAAGAGAGGAAAAATCATCCATCCTTCCATTGTCAGTGTCGGCAAATCGCGAGCGCGCACCTAGACACACACACACACACATATATATATATATATATAATATACACAATCCCTTTTTTTGGAGTAGTTACTGCTAATTAATTGTGAGTTTCTTTCTTGGAGGAGGGGTCAAGGCCTGATTAGCGGGTTTCATCACCCATCCTTCTCCACCCATCGATTAATTTCACTAGGGCCCATCTGAATGCCCATCTAATATTCTAATATCGGAAAAGCTTGCACTTGGCCACTCAATCACCGCCCGTGTAAACTCTGCCATGCAAACTGTCTTGCTTAACTCCCAACATAATAATACGATTTTCGTTACATGCAACAAGTGCAGTAGGAGATAGGTTCCGCTGCATCTACAATAAGATAATAATAGTGCCACATATCTGAAGAATTACATGATTAATTTTTGAATTCTAGTCTACCTTGTTAAATCCTCGCTATGATAAGGAAACAACTTATTGATTTGAAATTACTTTTTCATTGAATGAATAATACATGAATCACTTGAGTTGAATCTTATAATTTTAGAATGTCCTTATCATTCTATCTGTGAAAACAAGATTGTTCTACATATTATATACAAAACGTATATACAAGCACAAAAAATGTGTATATATATATATATTCATGTATAAAAAGGGAGCGTGATTTGGTTTTGGGGACAAGAGATAGAGAGGACAGGGTGGCCTTTCATTAATTAATGTATCCCTCCCCCCCCCCCTCATCTTTCTTAGTAATAATACAAATGTTTTTCTTCAAGCTCTTTTCTGATTAGCGTTCTAGCCTGTTGTTGCAAAGGGAGTCAGCGGGTGCCTTGGATCGATAATTTGGTGTAGAAGTAGGGAGTTTTATTTATTCTCCTGATCCATCTGTCTGCCTGCCTTTAACCATGGCAAACAAAGCAAGTCAGAGCACATCACAGAGAAATCTTCGAAGGGCACGGCCAAGCAGGAGGCCATAGATAATCTAACTTCCCACAAACTATATTAATCAATCAACTTGTCGGGGGAAGTGAGGTCATATATAATAATAATAATAATTATGGTAGCTTGATCTTTTATATTTCACAGAGTTAAGAGAGGTGGGCGGGCAGATGTGAAATTACTAGATGTGCCCCCGGCCCCCCATCCCGTGGCCGTGCCCTTCGTCCGTCAGCCATTCATCGGTCATCGGTGGTCACCCTTGCAATAATATCGGGGGTGGGTGCGGACCCCCCTCACTTCTTCCCTCCCGTCCTTGGATTGTCCGTGCCAGTAACAGAGAGGAAAAGCATCGTCGAGGGGAAGGGAGAAGATGCCCCCAATGGCGATGGCGAGGAGATCCTCCTCTCCTACTGCTACTATTCCTTCTCTCCAGCTGCCATACCTCCTCTCGGCCGCCCCTTCCTTCCTTTTCTTCCTCCTCATCTCGCTGCTGCTGTCGTCGTCGTCGTTGTTGGCGGCGGCGTCTGATCATGAGTCTACTGCTACTACTGCTATCTGGTCGCCTTTGCAGCCTCCGAGAGTGTCGCTGGCCCTCTCGCTGAGCGTGTTCGGGGAGATGAAGGCCAGCCCGTTCGGCTTCGTCATCAAGCTCCCGCTTGGACAACCAGAAGCTGATCCGACACTGGACGATCAGGAGAAGCTGCTGAAACAAGGCGCCTCTCAGCCTCAGGTGCGCGCGTGCCCCGTTATGTATAATATATGCGCTGCTTATAATTCCACCATTCAGGCTGCAAATTGCAGGCAGCTGCCCGCTTCGATCTATCTGTTCCACAACCAGCAAAATCATAGACTGCTGCTACTGGTCGCCCCTAGTTGGGGCAAATCGCTAGCCCAGATTAATTAGCATCTGCTCGTTCGGCAAGGAGAGGGATCTCGATCTCTGACGTTTGTTTCTTTGTATTGTGTTTGTCCAATGCTTGTTGTTGTGGGCAGGCGAACGCCGGGGGCTCCTCCACCCGCGGGTGGCACAAGTGCTCCTACACGGTGACCATCAAGACGAGTTGCTCCTCCCCCCGGGTCACCCGCGATGCCATCAGCCTCGTCTTCGGGGACGCCTACCGCAACGAGGTACCAACACACCCTCTCCCCTTCTCTCTCTCTCTCTCTCTACCCCCCCTTCAATCCCATCTACTAAATTGTGATCGTCGAATGCATGAGTTGTGTGTGTTATGAGTGTTTTTTTTTAATTTAATGAAATGTTTAGAGAAATTTAGGAGAGCGCATCAGAGACGAAGAAATATATTATCCCACTCCACCAAGGTTAAACTAATCAGTGAAATTTTGTTGCAAAAAATTATTTACAGAGTCACCAGGGCATATACCCCCACAGATACGATTGAATTCAGATTGAAAAAGAATAACAATCAATCACCCTGCAAGAAGGGCAGTCCTATAGAATCCATCTTTATCTCGCTTGATTTATTTGAACAGGCACTACTTTTTTGTGAGTGCTTGCAGGTTGCTTTTCTACTGATCCTCCCATCTCTGTTCACTAAACGTTATTTAGGTATAATTGTTTACAAGTATGTGTATGATTGAAGAAATGCCACTCATATATATGTGCACGCACAAAAGTGGTTTTAATATCTCGATTCTTGAAATGGAAATACAAAAATAAACTCTATTATATAAACATGGGTGCAAAAATACCATCTTGTTAATTCGTCGTCACATTTTTTCCTGCAGCAACAGTATTTTTCGTCTTAATTTATGTTATGTAAGAGGATTATTTTGGTAAAGACATTTGTAAGAGTGATATTTTTGCAATTATTGGATTATTTTTTATAATTACCCCAGATTATTAGGCTAGCCAGTTTTTTTTAGGAATGAGAAATATTAATGCCTTCTAAAGAAGGTATTAAAGATGATATGGATTACCTTCTAAAATCATATTGATTGAAATTTAACAAAATTTCTCTCTTTTTTTTTTACAACTAACAAAATTAATTGGAAGATAATCCACATCACCTTTAATATAAGCTTAGTATCTGCCCAAGTGATACTTTTGTCGCAGCAGATCGTCCGATTGGTGGCAAGAACCGTGTCACGTTTTGCCCAACTAGATGTGAAGTGTCCCCATAATAATTGCACTAATTCAACTCAGCAAAATATGTACATAAGTGGATAGTAAACATTACTTGGATAATGGTCTCCCATCCTTCTTATAGAAAACTGCTACTTGGTAGCCCTTTGGGGTGTTTTCCTGTTCGGTAGTGGGCCGAACGGACCTCCACTAAGAGAGAGAGAGAAAACGGTCGCCGACACAGACGGAGCCTACAAATTAGAAGAGACGTCAGGGGGGTCCGGTCGAAGAATCGGGGGAATCCTCAAATGTCAAAGTCAGATCCGACTGTCTAAAGGTGGCAGGAAGAGAAGGTTCATTGGTGTGCGGATTTGCGCGTGGACGATTGTGTGGGGAGATTTCTCGTACCTCTGCATGAGGGTTGCCTATTTCCTTATATAGGCAAGAGATTTGAAGGGTCCGAACACATCCTCCCCAATGATCACTGAAAGGACGCGACAGTCGAGTTCCCAAAGTGGGGGTTGTCCGTTTGAGACGTCTCTTGGAATTCGCATTGTCATTGCTCCAAGATCGTGGGGAGGCGTGTTATACTGTCCCATTAACTACAAGCCCCTGTTGGCACCTATATGATAGCATAGATGGTATTAAATTCATATATAAGAGATATCCAAGGGAATGTAAGAGTAAGAATAATATAAAATTTCACATTATTTTCTCTATATATACATGTATATACACTTTTTTTATAGGAAAAACTTAAGTGGTAATACTGTATATATGTCTACATGTAATTACCACGATTCATATGGTCTTTCTCTCCCAGTGCGTGCTGAGTACGATTGATGTGTGCAGGTGTACGCATCCCGTCTGGACGACCCGGCGTCGGGGACCTTCGAGCGATGCTCCATCGACACCTTCCGTGTGGCAGGGCCCTGCGGCGACCGCACCTGCTACCTCTACCTCCGCCGCTCCGGCCGCGACGGCTGGACTCCAGAGTATGTCAAAGTCTTCTACAGCCCCGGTGACTCGCGGGCTGCCGTCACCTTCTTCTACAAGGTTCCTCTCCCTGACGGCGTGTGGTACGGCTTCAACCTTTGCCACGGCGGCACGGTGGCAGCCACTAGCCCCGGCACCGGCTTCAACTTCCTCGACGCCACCGTGGGAACGGGAAATGATATGCCGGATGACCACCGAATGACGACGACGGGGACGGAGACGGGCCGGCCCACTTTAATTGGTTAAGTAATTGTGTTTCATTATGTTATATATATAGGTCATCTTCTTAGTTTAGAGAGAGTGAGAGAGATGAATAAGTAACAGAGGAACCACGAATTAGTATCCATGCACCCGCTATTCTCGCTTTTGTTACAATATAAGCTCTCGACTTTGGCCGCTTCCTGACATATTTATATATAATGTCTGCCATAAGTTAGGGTTGACGGCTGTCAGCTGGTCCACTTACGTGCGCGCGATTTGACACAAATGTAACGTGCTGCAAGTTTGTTAAGCTACCGCAGGAAAGTTAACTAACTACATCGTCTCTGTCGAAGTTCATTGAACCAACCTGACATTTATTTTCCATCCCCTCTCCGTAATTTGTATATGGGAGAAGACATTCTGCAATTTATTGTCATGGAGAATACTGGAATAACATTCATTCCATCAAACTATTTATTAGTGCATAGAAGACCATAGAATAGTCTAGCCCCAACTATTGATCTTTTTGGCATAATATAGTTTGCATGCAATTGTTATTTTTTGACGTTATGAGTATTATTCTACAAATTTCATTTTAACGACGATTCATATGCACAACTAACCTCAACTCGATCTACATATATAATGGAATGGATTGGGTGATCCGAGCCTAATCTAAATTACAACGTCATTCACTAAAATTTAATAAAATTTGACAAATATAGCTCTATGAAGAAATTTTAATAACTTTGTTTTAATTACTCAATACGCGCAACATGTCGTCCCTTTAAAAAGACAAATATATAAGAAAGGACCAAGAATAGCCTCCGTTTCCACAACTTCCAGGTCCACGAAAGGCCCGAAAACCAGCCCATCTCTCCCTACTAAGATAAGGCTAGCCCATCATATATATTACGGAATGAAATGTTCGGGAAGCGATTAGCTCGATGTGAGTTACTTACGCGGGAACAAAAAGTTCCTTTTGGCTGAAAATTAATCTTATCATAGTTAGAGTAAATAACCAAGTTTTTGGTCAAATTAGCAATTCCATTTATTTGAAAAAAATATTCTCAATTGGAAAACGGAATGTGCCATCTGCCACAATTATAAAAAAGTGAACATGTCACATAATTTAACTGCAACTCGTTTTATCTGACATTAACTATTTACCCGAAGGATTCTAATGGAGAAGCTCTGACTTTATTCTAGAGATTATATTTAGTCACATGACCGATCTCATCTTATAAATGTAAGTTTCTTAATTTAACCCATGTCCCCCACAATTATTTAGTTATAATTGGCTGAAACTGATAAAGTTCGAGATCGATTGTGCAGGATTATATGTTAAACAGTTGAAATTGATCAATGAGATATATTAATTTATCCATGTGATGCGCCCGGTCGAGGAGAAACAACTCTCGCGCGCCACTTAATAAATAGAACAGATTATAGATTAGATTGTCCCGATTAAATTGTCTCCCCTGTGTACGTTTTTAAGTAGGATGGACAATGAATGAGACAGGAGATGGGGGGGTTCGAGTTTAGGTGTTTATTAAAAAAACTATAATTAAATAAGAACCAAATATTATAAATATATTATTAAAAACAAAAAGGAATAAAGATTTCTATGCAATTCATTTTTGTTTTCCTTCCGTGGCCCCTAACTTCAGCGCGATTTCCACCAAGATAGAGATCTTCTGCACCACTTTTAGTACACCACTTCTTACTCCACACTTTTTTTAAAATATTTTTTTTATTATAAAAGAGTAAATTTTATTAAATTTTTATTGGAATAGATAAATCTTAAAGGAATGAGTTATTTTCTTAAAGTTGACTAAGATTGATCTATTTTTAATTAAAATAAATCAATCTTAAGAGAATGACTTATTTTCTTAAGATTTATCTATTAGATTGTAATAAAATTTACTCTTCTTATAATAATAGAATTTTTTTATATTTGTTAATTTTAAAATATTTTAAAAAAATATAGAGCAGAAAGTGGTGCAGAGGATCTCTGTCCTTTCCACCACCCTCTGGCTGGCCGCTGGCAGCTGGTGCTTTGCGTGGCAGAAGCTATTCCTTCCTTCCTTGGGGTTTCCTTTCTTCGGGCTCTGCCGGTGACGCGTGCATCCAAGCAGCATGAGCACCCACCACACGTACCGGCGTTCCACCTCCCACGTATCTTTCAAATTCTCATACACAGCTCTCACCCTCGTGGGGCGCTGATCTCAGCGCACACCTTTTCATGAGCGCTGTGTATTTCTCTATGTATATGTATACACTTTGCATCTGGGCTTCACCAACAGCAAGAGAATTGAAGGTCATGAGCGTTAGCTAGGTGGGTGCGGTGGTAGATATTCACAAGACGGGATAAATCTGTAGCGGGGACTTGATAGATAGGGAAGGAGAACTCCATCGGAGGGAGGGATTACAACATGTCGTCCACACAGGAGGAGAGAGCGGAGAGGGCGGCCAGGGAGGCGGAAGACGCATCCAAGAGAGCCGTGTCCGAGCTGCAGCAGTCCAGGACCCGGACTGCGTTGGAGGCGACCCACGAGCCGGCGGAGCATCACCCACGGGGGGTGCTGGAGAGCCTTCAGGAGGGAACCAAGTCCCTACTTAAGGCTGTGCAAGGCACCTACGAGCACGCCAAGGACGTGACCACCGGCAAGACGCACGAGACAGCGGAGAAGGCGAGCGAGACTAAGGAGGCGGCAGCGGAGAGTGCAGCCCGGGCGAAGGACGCCACCGCCGAGAAGACGGCGGAGGTGAGGGAGAGCACGGCAGGCAAGGTGGGCGAGTACAAGGACGCGGCTGCGGAGAAGGCCGCCCGGGTCCAGGACACAGCCGCACAAAAGATGGGGGAGTACAAGGACTACACTGCGGAGAAGGCGACGGAAACAGCACAGAACACTGGAGAATACAAAGATGTTGCCGTCGAGAAGGCCAGGGAGTACAAGGACGCTGCTGCAGAGAAGGCCAGGGAAGCTAAGGAAGCGGCCATGCAGAAGACAGGCGAGTACAAGGACACAACCCTGCAGAAGACGGGAGAGTACAAAGATGCAACGGCAGAGAGGGCAAAGGAGGCGACGGAGGCTACTGAACATAAGGCGGCGGAGTACAAGGACACGACTGTGGAGAAGGCAAGTAGGGCGAAGGAAGATGCTGCACAGAAGACAGGAGAGTACAAGGAAAGGACTGGGGAGAAAGCAAGGGAGGGGAAGGAAGCGGTTGTGGGGAAGATGGCTGAATATAAGGACTCGGCAGCGGATGCTGCGCGCAAGGCCATAGAACTCCTGACAGGTAAGAAGGAAGAGGCGAAGGAGAGAGCCGCAGAGACGACCGAGGGTGCCAAGGTACGTACGTGCCATATCAAAATCATATAATGAACGGATACCCAACTTCATATTTCTTCTATTGTTTTCAATTTCACTTCCGCAAGTCTTCGTCGCGGGTCTTCGATCGCCTGACGGAAATCTATGGCAAAAGGGCGGGGCATGTTCCCTACTCTTGTATTGTGACGGCCCTCACTTCCTATTCATCGTTACTGCTCTTGGGTGTTCTAATATCATCGTGAATATAAAAGTTACTGTAGTGAATGTCAGACTTGTATAGATGCTCAATGGTTTAAATTTATATGAGACTCTGAAACACTCGGTTGATTTCCATACGTCTTCTAAATATCCCGATGCGTGCACCTACACAGGAGAAGATGAGGGAGACGGATCAGGAGTCCGCGAGACAGAAGATAGAAGCACTGCGTCTGGGTGCCAAAGAGGCGGAGGAAGAAGCGAGGCGCAAGGTGGAGGCGGCCAAGCAGAAGGTGGAAGAGGCCAAGCAGAAGGCTGAGGAGGCTAAGGCCGCGGAGGCGGAGAGGTAAGTACATAACTTTCGTCGCGCATGTGTATCTATATATATAATATATATATCGACGGCACGTCATGCTGGTGGTAACAACTACGTACACAAGCTTTAATTAGTCTCATACGTAATATACACTCGGGAGTTGATCTCACTTGGTCTTATGGATGTGTACGGACAACGAATATAGGGAGGGCGGCGGCATCTTGTCGGTGCTCAAGGAGAAGAATGGGGTCGAGGGAAGCCCAGTCAGAGGGTCGATCTGGTGGTGCTCTGAGGGAGGACGACACTGGAGGGCGGCTGAGCAGCTGGGGGGGCGGGGGGGAGGCTTTCAATGATGTGGGCAGGATGGGAGAGGAAGGAACCGGATCTACCGGCCGCGCCGACCCCAAGGGAAGATGTGACCATGCACCACAACTGCTGCGTATACCCCCACCAGATCGCTCGATCTCCACCAGTGGCAACAGCATACGTATAAATAAATATGTGCTTGTGATATATCGCATGAGCCTCGAACGCGTTTGGGAGGCGTTTTGAAGGAGTCTTTTTTTTTTTCTTCCTCCTTTTGGCTTCGCATCTTTCTTTCCCAGTTTTAATTATCGCCCGGGTAAAAACTTTTGTTGATGTCCTGTGCCAGTGTACAATTCATAAGGCTCGACTTTTTTTTGTAGATAAAACGGCGTACCGATTATATGGGGAATCATAGGAAGTCAGATTAGCTTGGAACGTGATAAGATATGCATGATCGGCTCGTTAATTATAGGGGGGAAGACTCCGGATCCTCGTTTCTGAGAAGGGGACGTTGTTTTTTTGGGTAAAAGGTCCTCTATATTGAGAGGAACCGGACTGGGGGGCCGGATTATCTAGTTAGCACACTTTAAATAAATTTACCGATCGATATAAGAGTCTTAGGATTTTATTTCCCCAATTAACATCCTTCTTACCTGCTAAAGTCCATACTGGGAGGGCCTAACACGCCAGCGAGTGAAGGCGGTGCGCTTCTGAAGCAGCCGCCCCGTTTTGAGAGACGGTTTTGTAATATCATTTTGTGGCATGTTAAAATGATATAATAATTAAAAATGTCACATCAACAAATGTCGGGAGAAAGTAAAAAATATCTCATGATGTGAATAAAAGGTGTGTTATTAAATGATATTTAAAACCATTTTTTCTTATTTTGGTGGGAAAATAATTTGGTGATATGACATTTTAAAATTTATGTCACGTGACAAATATATGTATTAAATATGTCATTAAATTATATTTTTTCATCGTAGATCATCCCATGTGGGCGGTGAAAGCAGGGATGGATCTAACATATAAAAAAAATTATATTGACGGCACAAAATTTATCATGAATGACTCTACTGAATTTATATGGGTGAATTATTAAGATCTCACTGAAAATTTTTTTAGATCCATCACTGAGTGAAAGGAAAGTCCCAATAGATAAAAAAAAAGTTGTAACTCACAAGGGGTGCCGTTTAAACAGATTTACTCTTACATAGGGGGTGACAAAAAAGAGAGAACACTACCAGAAAAAGCGGTTTTACCCATGAGTGGGGGATGGATAGGGGTATTAAATATGTCATTAAATTATATTTAATGAGTGGGGGATGGATAGAGGGCAAAGTTGGGGGCGGGTGGGGTACCTCCCCTTCTAAGCTTCACACCTTGACCTTCCATCATGTGTGTGGCGCTAGTTTGATTCATGGTTAAACTACCCATGAGTAGTTTATCATGGGTCTCTTAACCAAAAATTTAACCAATTTTAGTTTGTCATCTTACCCACTAAACCCCACTAACCAGGGTAGGTTTACCCACGTTTTCTTTTTTTTAGTCAACTCAAAAGTTTGACTCAATTTATGTTTTTGTAATTTAAAAATAAGATAATTTTTACATATATATAGTTAAAATAATATTTAAAATTTAATGATATTTTTTATAAATATTTGAATAAAATAAAAAATAAAAAAACCTGTCCCATGAGGGGTAACTCTGCCCCACCTCTTGAGCAGGGGCAGAGTTACCCACAGGTAACCGCAATTATTGCGGTTACCCGTGGTTCCTTCTACCCCTCCTTGTCAAATTAAAAATGGGGGTTTAACCAGCCAGGGGTACCCCTGTCAAAGTGGCCAAATATTAGTGGAGTTGGAGGTGGGACCGTTGTGTTTTACAAAAAAAATAAATTAAAATGTGATAAAATTTTAGAAACTTCTATTAATATTTATAGAGTTCGATCCTCTTATGTATTGAGAAGAACAAGAGATCTGTTGCTACAAAGTTCGTACTTCACTTGTTATCATTGGTCTACTTGTCTTTCTCATTGCTCCTGAGAAATTCAATGATTTGAAATTAAAAGTGCGAAAATTTCTTCAGCTGGCTTCTTTCTTCTCCTTCTCCGGCTGCGGCTCCCATGTACGAGACCCTAAGCACCGGCAAAATCTCTCCTTTCTTTAACCCATTTCCTTGGCTAAGTGCAAACCTGACCGATGATTTTGGTGGGTCTACACTGAATGATTTGTTGGAGACGCTGTTGATCCGACATATATATATATAGCCAACTAAAATATGGGCTGTCCAGATGAAAGTTCAGTTGGGCCGGACATAAATCTGGAAGCATGGAATTTATTCTTCCACTCTAGTGGATGTTGCGGGGTTGAAAGGCAATTGTATGATGCGGTTACTCTCTCAGTTTCTCTCTCCCACTCATAGTTATCTTGCTGGTGGGTCATTATTTCTCGCGCATGCATGTCTCTCTTATCCGTGGGAAGGAGTTCGGATCCGTCAATACAGAGGAGGATCAGATTCTAATAGTTTCTAATGGTTGCACGAAGTGTCTCAAATCTTCTTTTCAAAAAACTTTTTTATTTGGAAATTTGTTCTTCAAATAAAATGTAATTATAAATATTATAATATAATTTAAATATTATATATAATTATAAATTATTAAAATATGAGTACCAAAATACAATCATAAATACTTGAATATTCTGATGCTATGATTGTATTCAAGTGTTTATAATTATTTTTAGTGCTTGTATTTTTAATAGTTCATGATTATATTTGATGTTTTATAATATATTCTGATATTTATAATTATATTTTATCTTGAAGAATAATTTCCAAGTGAAAATGTATTTTGAAAAGAGAGTCCGAAATATTTGGTGCTCGGCCATTGTAGACAGCTGGAGTGTATTCGGACTAATTAGTTGCATCTTTGGAAGTGTCTATTGTTTGAGATCTACAAAAGTAATGGTAGCGACGAGCATGTAGTGCACTGAAGGTCCCATTTGGTTACTGTGGTGGCTATTTTCCGCCACCTAGGCCCATCATGTCAAGGCCCATTAACTCCGTCCCATCCGGTAGTGGCCTCCTCGTGCGAGCCCCCGCCTTCGTACGGAGCAGGTGAAAGGAGACCCATGCGCTGGTCATCCTTCCGAAAGGACTGCCGAGCTCGTCAGCAGGCAGAGCTTCCAAGCAGGACCTCAACCTCGCTGCCCGGAATACCCCTGGATGTCGCCGAATAGATCGTTTGACCCCTCGCGTGGGTCACCTGCTCGGAAGGTGTCACAGGGGCCACCGAGCTGACTCCCCGGCTACGGCGGTTATAACAGCCCAGGTCACGCGCTCCATCATCAAGAGGCACGATCTGCCTGGAATCCAACGGTCACCTGAGCGCATAACCCCCCGTCATGCGCGCCCATCAAGGCGCCTTCTCAGGCACGATCCACCAACGTTACGCACGTTGGCCTTGACACCGACGTCTATAAAAAGCACAGGTATAGTACCATGCAGGGGGACGTTCTCTTCCTCACGCGAACACGCTCTCATACTCCGAAAACCCCTGCCTCACAAGTTCTCCACTGACTTAGGCATCGGAGGGTTTCCCCGGTCTTCACCGGGTCCCACTGATCCTCTTGGTTTTGCAGGTCTTCGTCCTCCACCGGCGATCGTCTTCCTTTCTTTCTAGTGGAGGCCGTTTGGCTCCGGCCCAAACAGGATCATACCACCACAGTTACAAACTTGGAAGCAGTTTTATGGAGACACTGCAGGTGTTGTTTAGTGACATGACAGAGAGAAGGGAAGATAAATGAGCACCAAATGATCCGGTCCCCACAGGGCCAGGCTAGGGTATGTGCTCATAAATGAAACGTGTCTTCTTCATGCCTAGATAAATGGATTCAGATCCTCTGCACCAACATTCTGCATCATTTTTTCTACATCACAACTTCAAAAAATATTTTAAAAATAATAAATAAATATTTTTTATTATAAGAAGAGTAGTTTTATTAAAATTTTATTAAAAATGTGTAAATCTTACTAGAGTGAGTCATTCTCTTACGGTTGACTTACTATACATATCTTTGTGAGTTTGTATATCTGAAAATATATTTTATAAATCAGTGGACAGATTGTATAAATCAGTGGACAGTGAGATCAAGTATGTGCTCTTATATATTTGAAAGAAATAACTTCAAATTTATTACTTTTAACGAAATGTTCTTCCAATTTCTTTTATAGATGTTCATTCCATTTCATTCTTCCAATTTATAGCAACCATTTTATCTTGCTTATTTGAAGATGTTAGAAAATGTATCTTACTAAATTTCCTCGTAAAGGACAATGTAGCTTCATATAGTGCATGTAATCCATTTATTTTTTAGTAAATCCAGTAATGTGTTTTTTCTCATATATTTGCTTTAGGCTTAGAGTTTCAAGTTCTTAAAATTTTTATGTGGCAATGAAAGTAAAAAATCTCTTTTACTTGAATATGTACATTACTGCTTTATCTGGATTCATGTGCCTAACTTGATCTGACAAGTGAACCAACTAATTGATGGGAATCAAGAAACAATGGTCAACACTTCAAAAAACACCAGGATTATCTACAAAATGTGGACCCAGACAGGGAAAGCACCATATACCGAGTCTTGGTGAGTAGGCGGGTGACGGGGACCGTGACTCGTGACGGACGCGGAAACAAGACTTGATACTTCTTACATTTAGAGATATATTGACATCAATTTTATTTTATTATATATATTTTTATTTTAGTGGAGTCTGATTTAGCCAGATAGAATTAAATGTCTAATTTTTTGGTAAGTGGGGCTTATTTGTGGAACTGAGACAAGGCTATCATTTTGTCATTTGTTCTGGGGACATTTTGGTCCAATAGATAGGTGAACAGTAGGGTTTCTGTCCTTTATATACTTTGTACGAAGTCTTCTGTAGAAAAGAAAGGGAATAGAAGAATGGAAAGAATGTTTTCTGGGGCCGAAGCCTCCTTGGACTGTGCGCAAACCTCTCTCTCAACCCCCTTTCCTTCTCCATCGTCATCCTTCCCCCATATTGTCTGCGTCTCTCCTCTCCCATGTCATCTCTGTTCTCTCCCTCTCTCCGGTTCCCTCTCTCTCTCTCTTCTCTCTCTCTCTCTCTCTCATCTCTCTCCTCTCTCTCTCTCTCTCTCTCTCTCTCTCTCTCTCTCTCGCCACGCAGCAGGCCACCCGTGAAGGCCCTGCCGTCCGCGAGCGGACCCAAGTTAATGGTGGGGGTGGCCATGGACCCCCCCACCATTTTAGCTCTCTTTATTTTTTTTATTTTTTATATTAAGTTTTTTAAAAAATTTTCAAATTGGCCCCCCTTATGTTTCATCCTGTAATATTTTCTTACTTCGGCCCCCCTTGTGTTTCATCCTGCGTCCGCCCCTGCCCCCCTGCAGCACAGTCCCTACGCGATTCCGTTCCCCGTCCCTGTTCGCCTTCTCCTCCCCTTACGGAAGCCTGTGCAACCCCTCCCCGCTCTCCCTGTCCCCTCCCAGAACCACGCACAACCCCCTCCCTGTTCTCCCTCTCCCCACACCCCCTCACAGCGGCGCTCGCAGGCCCCCGCGCAGCTCGTGCCAGGGCCTCCTCCGCGCCCCTCCTCCGCACTGGACCGGCCTCACCGCTGGCTTCCCCCGTTCCCGAGCCCCCCTCTCTGTCGTGCTCGAGGCCCCTACGCTGTACGCGCCGTGGGACTTCCACCTCGCCCCCGCCACCGCGTCGGCCCAGCATCGCCGCCGGCCTTCCTCGTCGTGCCGGGCCTCCAGGGATGGGGTATCGCCTTCCCCGCCGCCACGCGCCCCTGCCCTTCCTCGCAGACCTCCACTGCCACGCCGTAGAACTCCCCTGGCCGTCTGGGTCGGCCAGTCTTCGCACGACCAACACCCCAATACGTTGGCCGCCTGGCCTCCTGGCCAAAGTTTCTCTCCTCTAAAGGTTCGTTCCGCACCAGTTTTGGTATCAGAGCTTAGGGAATTGGTTTGTTCTCACAAGCCGGTGCGCCACTACCCTCATGGAGAGGATGGTTGCTGAAGGCTTGAGCGTGCGTTGGAGGCTATGGAAGACCCCATTTGGAGCATCATCAAGAATGATATTCTCGAGATACGTGATATGTTAGTTGCAATGCAAAAGACGGATTGTGCGACAGATCTCGTCTTGGATGACAAGTGTGAAGAGCAAGAGTAAATAGTGATTTATGAGCCTGACGCAACATAGCCGACAAGTTATAAAGTAGAGATGCAGGTACGGTCTGAGTTGTAGGACTTGCATAATGGTCAAGTGACGCACAGAAGAATATGTGTCGGAGGTTCGTCCCTAGTGTCAGATAGTTATATTTGTCCTGAGTCTGAGATAGACGATACTTGGGATCATGAGTGTTCTCCCAATCGGGTCTTCAGTCGATATCGTATTGTGTGTTTGCGGAAGATCGTCCAGCTGGTTCACCTTCTACTGCTGTGGTTGACTTCGAGTTTACTCTCGAGGATTTTGATGTGGTGTGGTTAGATTTCCTTGAGGCATACTCTGGTCGACAGTTCAAGATTTGTGATATTATGATTTGTATAGCGTGTTTCACTCATGTTCTGGTGTATATCTTCCTCCTACTTTGACATTTTAAAATTCGAGGTCGAATTTTTTCGAAGTGGGGGAGATTGACGGAGACCGTGACTCGCGACGGACGCGAAACAATGCTCGAGACTTCTGACGTTCAGAGATATATTGACATCAATTTTATTTTATTATGTTATTTTAGTGGAGTCTGATTTAACCAGATAGAATTAAATGTCTAATTTTTTTGGTAAGTGGGGCTTATTTGTGGACTGACACAAGGTTGTCATTTTGTTATTTGTTCTGGATATACTCGTAAGAAGTATTCTGTAGAAAAGAAAGGGAATAGAAGAATGGAAAGAATGTTTTCTTAAGGCCGAAGTCTCCTTGGACAGTGCACAGACCTCTCTCTCTCAACCCCCCTTCCCTTCTCCCTTCGTCCCTTCTCCTTCCCCCCGTCTGCGTTCCCTCCTCTCCCCTCTGTCATCTCTATTCTCTCCCTCTCTCTCTACTTCTCTCGCCACGCAGCAGACCACCTCGTGAAGGCCCTGCCGTCCCGCGATGCCCACGACGCCACCGCCCCGATGCCGTTCCGTTCTTCCCTTCTCCTCGCTCTGCCCCTTCCGTCGACGCCACCGTGTTAGCCCAGCATCGCTCCGGCCTTCCTCGTCGTGCCGGGCCTCCAGGGACGGGTATCGCCTTCCCCGCCGCTGCCCGTCCCCGCCCCTGCTTGCAGACCTCCACCGCCGCGTCGCAGAACTCCCTGGCCGTCTGGGTCGGCAGTCTCCGCACGGCCAAACCCCCAACACGTCGGCTGCCTGGCCAAAGTTTCTCTCCTCTGCTGGTTCGTCCCGCATCAGGCGGTCCCCCAAAAATGTCCAAAATGCTCTTTCTTTAGGTGACAAGGAAAACGAGCATACATCTTTAAGTTCCGATGAGAATCTTTAGAGGCTGATGATGAAAATTCACTTGGCAAAAGAAAATTTAAATAAGACAGCCAAATCTCTCTGCTCAAGCATGGTTTTTTGAACTTTTTATGTATTATCGGGGGCTACCAAGAAATGTTCTGATTTAAGGGAGTAGAGAACCTGAAAATAAGGGAAAGAGGATTAGAAACTTATATAGAATTGGCTTTGCTTTTGGAATATCTACAAATGCACTTTCTTATGTTTGAACTGATTGACTGGGAACGGATTCTCAATGTTGCTTCTGTCATCACTGAAAAATCATCATCTTCACCTAGCTGTTAGATTGCACTGGAGATAAAAGAGACAAAAAATCATAAAAAAAAGTTCATAATATCAATCGTTGCAAGGGAGAAATTTAAGTTTGATGTTTGCCATCGAATAACCCCTTGGGGATAGAATATATATTTGACGTCTAAATATGAGGAAAGGTAATTTCTGATGTTCATTGTAAATGTTTAAGACTTAGAATTTCAGAAGGAGAACAACAAGAAAGACTTAGAATTGATTGAACATGAGCAAAGACAATTTCAGATGTTCATTGAAGATGAACAAAGACAATTTCAAATGGGTCATATATAAACTGCTTTAGCTAAATTACATCTGTACTACAAGATGAGCGAAGGCAATATACTCTACTGTTAAAAAAAGAAAAACAACATGAAGGAAAACAATATAGTATCCAGTATAAAATTCAGAGAGTAATCAGAAACATAGAATTAACCTCTGGTGTAAGATGATCCTACTTCTCTATAAATTAGTTTATTTAAGTTATACATGTTACATGAACCTTTCTCACTTAAAATTGTTGTGGTGTACATTATATAGAACAAATGTTTGAAAAAGGGGTCTGGATATTCTTGCCATTAATTAGTTAGAATCCTGTGGGACGTAGCCTGATGATTAATATAGATGAAAAATAAAGATCTTGAGGGAGATGAAGCCTAAAATAGGGGACTGAATAAGGACTGGTGCCTGGGGAGGTAATTACAACCATATGGACCCAGCGTGCCGCCTCCGCACGGGAGCCACCATATATATGAGGACAATACTTTGTGCCCCAAAGCAATTACAATAGGGAAAATAACATCACTTAGTAACATATCTTTTAACACACCAATTAAAATGTATCACAATTTTTTTTTAATTTATGACGTATTTTAATTTTCTTCTGACAAGTACTGATGTGATATCATTTTATTAATAATATCACTTAAGTGTGTTATTAAATGGTGTTACAAAAATATTTTCATAACAACAGACAAACTCGACCACCGAGATCCAATACGGCATCAGTTGTATGCAAGTTATATCTGCAAATGACCTAGGTAAGTACTGGACTTTCGCTTGTCTTTCAGCATCATATCGAGTCACACGACATAGATAGGTGGTTGCTCCTTGATAAATAAATAAAGCAAAGTCCACCATTTTCACATTTTGTCGACGTTATTATGAATTATATTGTGACATGCAGAAGGGCTGTCCGTATATATATCACGTTCCGAGGTTTAACAAGTATTCAGGTAATAAGCATGCAACATGATGATGAATGAGTTCCCGAGGGAACTAAGGAACTAATTGCCATGTGATAGGGGTAACTGTAAGTTCATAGCCAACAAATACTACTATAATTTTCCAGTCTCTAGACCTAATTGAAGATGGGATAATCGTAAGATTTATATTGATTGACAGCCCCTCATCCAAACATGCTTCTGCTATATATCTCCCCTCCCCTAGCTGGAAGAAGGTGTGTAGCCCCGTTCCTTGCATTCATCTCGGTCGTATGGAGACCACCGCTGGCTGCCTCCTCCGAATCGGCTTCACGACGACATGATATATATGGATTAAAAAATGAGATCAGACCATGCATTGTGAGGATGAAACAGGACATCCATGCGTAGATCCCTTTTGCCCTGCAGTGTGAGGATGCACAACCGTCGCAACCAAGCTGACATCGGAGCTTGGCTCTCGTTCCTTGATGCATGCTCAGAGGCCAGTGAGCTCTCCCACCAGTCCCGTCATGGCGACCCATTTCTCCAACGCGCTGGCAGATGTCACGAAAGCCAGTTTGGACGACTCCACATCCTTCTTAGCAACTGCAAATAATTGACCGCAGCCAACAACAATACCATCGGTACTCTGTGTCAGTATGTTTGGTTGTTGTGCTGTTGTAATTAGATCGCTATATATTCCTGCGGGGGAAGGGAAGCTGGGAAGGTGCAGGTACGCACCTGAGCCAATCAACGAGGCCAGGGAGGTGTTCAAAGTGTCCACTTCTATTTTCTCCTCGGGACTAGAGCTCAGCTGATCATAAGAACCATTGAGAGGGAGATGGATCAATCTTTAGATGCCTCGGACACATTAAGATGAACTGACACATCATGCGTCCCAGAAATTAGACCACCAGGTAGGTTTGTTTGATTGGGGTCTATATATATATATATATTGGAATTAGTGATTAAACCCATGATCCACCTTTGCGAAGGCAGCATTGACATTCTTCACCCAGTCCGCACTGGCGTCAGGGCCAAGGATGCTGCCGGCCGCAGAGAGGTCGTTGTTGTCGATGGCCTAGCCTACATTGCTCAGCTTGTACACCAGCTCTTGCAGATATCCTGTCAATTGACACACACACACGCACATATATACCACCCACATTATCTCCGATGCTCATGATCATTATCATTCATTGGCAACCAGAAGTACTGCTGGTGACTGTGGATGTCCAACGGCGCCACTGGATACCCACCATCGCCGCTCCTGAGAGGAGATCAATCCATCCAAAACACTATTCGAAACACTATTCGCAATAATTTGTACTACTCCTACTGTTATTTAATTACTTATAAATATTCTTACAACAAATATGATAAATATATCATTCTTGTCAAAATATTGCTAAAATGTCAAATATTTAAAAGATAATTGCAGTTGACTTCCATTAAGAAAATAGATATTCTTCTGAATCATATTTGTCAGTAAAACATTTTTTTGACGAAATGTGTTTATTGTTCTCTTTTTAAGTACGTAGATACCTAATGCGCCCATAACTTTATTCATGAATAATCTTGTCATTAATAATTTTCTAATAATATTTTAATGAAAAGTGACAAATTTATAATACTTACAAGGGAGAATTAATTTCAGGTCCCAAACAGGGATCTGACATTAATTTCAGGTCCCTGTCAGCTTTTCCCAAACCATGCGGTCCTTGTTTTATGAGGGACTTATTTTTAAGTCCTTGCTTTTGTCCCCATTATCCTCTCCCGTTATCTCAAATTGTGTAACCGTTATCCCAAAAGTGTGTAAGAGTTACATATAAATCCTGTAATGGTGTAACTTGTTACCTAATTACACATGTAACGTGTTACCCAGTTACCAAGTTACATACTTACACAGTTACACATGAAACTATGTAACTACATAGAAATTTTATAAGTTTGTAACTCTATAATTAGGGCTTACCTAATTACATAGTTACATAGTTTTAGAAGGACTTACCTAATTATTTTATAACCGTTATCCCAAAAGTGTGTAAGTACGTACTTACACAGTTACATATAAATCATGTAATTGTGTAACTTACTCAGTTACCTAGTTACCAAGTTACATACTTACACAGTTACACTGAAACTATGCAACTACATAGAAATTTATAAGTTGTAACTCTATAATTATGGCTTACCTAATTACATAGTTACATAATTTTAGAAGGATTTACCTAATTATTTTATAACCGTTATCCCAAAAGTGTGTAAGTATGTACTTACACAGTTACATATAAATGATGTAATTGTGTAACTTACCTAGTTACCCAGTTACCAAGTTACATAATTACACAGTACACATGAAGCTATGTAACTACATAGAAATTTTATAAGTTTGTAACTCTATAATTAGGGCTTACCTAATTACATAGTACATAGTTTTAGAAAGATTTGTCTAATTATTTTAATTCGTAATATATCAAAAGTGTGTAAATGCGTAAGTACGTACTTAGACAGTTACATGTGTAACTGGGTAAGTATGTAAATTTTGTAAATGTGTAAATTACTTAGTTACACATGTAAGTATGTAATCATGTAAGTATGTAAATTCTGTAACTGTGTAACTTACCCAGTATACATGTAAGTATGTGTGACGTCCCGGAAAATTTTAATTGTAAGAAATTTTGAATAATATGGTCATTATACATTATGATTGACATTAAATTGAAATAATTAGAATTTTGGCTTAATTAGTGGTAATATACGTTACATCAGTGTCGTACACAGAGGTGTGCGCTCCGACAGAACGACACCAAAAAAACAGTAACGAAATAAAAATCTGAGGACATCATAATTTTTAGAAAAATGTGGAGATATGAGAAATATAAATATCCAGATTTGTTGATGTACGAATTTCGAGATTAAGCCGACGTAACTATTTTCGGGTAATTTAACACCCTATGTAAAATAAAATCTATAAATTAAACTAAAATTACCATAATTTGTAAACCTATCACATAGTCTATGGTTTAAAATATTAACATAAAAGGACATCGTTTGAATATATAAAAATGTAGACAATTAGACCTGTCAAATTATTGTCCAATTACGGTGGAAATTTTTTTAGATTTTAGGCTGCCTCTTGAATTCCATTCTGTCTGACACCATAAATAAGAGTGGCAAGGTGTTCACAAGGGGTATGATGAGGTGCTGTGTAGTGGAGAGGGGACGTACAATGTGACCACAACACAGATTTTGGCAAAGGGATATGATGAAGTGAGCCCACAAATGAGGAACACCCCGTAGCTGTTACCTCCTTCCTTTCCAATAAAGAATTTGTATTTTGGTTTACCCAAGGCTTGGTAATCCCACTGGGGAATGCACCACCAGTGACATGTTGGACATTATTGTGTAGGGGCTGGAATCGAGCAAAGTTTGCATCTTTGTGGAGGCTGTCGACAGCCACGCTGTCGACAAACCACTCTGTATATTTTAGGAAGAAGAAATTATATAAGGGAAAATGGATAACAGATTATAGTGTCTTGATAGTGTCTGTCGACAGCTTACTTGTCGACAGCCACTGTCATGCAGAATGGAACCCAGCCCAAAAATCTCAAAAATTCTCCACCGTAATTAGACAATAATTTGGTCTAATTGTCTATCTTTTTATATATTCAAACGATGTCTGTTATGTTAAGATTTTAACCATAGACTAATGTGATAGGTTTACAAATTATGGTAATTTGGTTTAATTTTTAGATTTTTTATTTTATTTACATAGGGTGTTAAATTGTCTGAAAAATAGTTGCGTCAGCTTAATCTCGAAATTCGTACGTCAACAAATCTGGATATTTACATTTCTGATATCTCCACATTTTTCTAAAAATTATGGTATCCTCAGATTTTTATTTCGTTACTGTTTTTCGGTGTCGCCCTGTCGGAGCGCACACCTCGGTAGACATGATGTAACGTATATTACCACTAATTAAGCCAAAATTCTAATTATTTCAATTTAATGTCAATCATAATGTTATAAATGACCATATTATTCAAAATTTCTTACAATTAAAATTTTTCGGGACGTTACACATACTTACATGTATAATGGGTAAGTTACACAGTTACAGAATTTACAATACACTGATTACATACTTACATGTGTAACTAAGTAAGTTACACAGTTACAAAATTTACATACTATCCAGTTACACATGTAACTGTGTAAGTACGTACTTACGCAGTTACACAGTTTGATATATTACGAATTAAAATAATTAGGCAAATTTTTCTAAAACTATGTAACTATATAATTAATTAGGTAAGCCCTAATTATAGAGTTTCAAATTTATAAAATTTCTATGTAGTTACATAGTTTCATGTGTAACTGTGTAAGTATGTAACTTGATAACTGGGTAACTGTGTAAGTTACACAATTACAGGATTTATATGTAACTTTGTAAGTACGTACTTACACCTTTAGGATAACAATTATAAAATAATTAGGTAAATCCTTCTAAGATTATGTAACTATGTAATTAGGTAAGCCCTAATTATAGAGTTACAAACTTATAAAATTTCTATGTAGTTACATAGTTTCATGTGTAACTGTGTAAGTATATTGGTAAACTGGGTAAGTTACACAATTACATGATTTATATGTAACTGTGTAAGTACGTACTTACACACTTTTGGGATAACGGTTATAAAATAATTAGGTAAATCTTCTAAAACTATGTAATTAGGTAAGCCTTAATTATAGAGTTACAAACTTATAAAATTTCTATGTAGTTACATAGTTTCATGTGTAACTGTGTAAGTATGTAACTTTGTAACTTGGTAACTCGGTAATTGGGTAACACAGTTATATGTGTAACTGGATAACAAGTTACACAATTACATGATTTATATGTAACTCTTACACATTTTAGGATAACGGTTACACAGTTTGAGATAACGGAGGAGGATAACGGGGACAAAAAGTAGGGACTTAAAAATAAGTCTCATAAAACAAGGATCACATGGCTTGGAAAAAGCTGACAGGGACCTGAAATTAATGTCAGATCCCTGTCAGGGACCTGAAATTAATTCTCCCTACTTCCAATAAGAATCATTTACATGTAAAGGTCTCATTTAATTACCCTTACCTGTCTCCGTGCCGGAGGAGCTGATGACCCCTGCCGCTCGAGCCTCTTCTTTCTATCCTCCTTCACTTTCTATCGTCGTCCGCCTCCAAGACGACCCCCATCGCCACCGGAGTGCCCCTGGTGAGGTTCAGGCCGTCGCCAAAAATAGACCGGCGACGGAGAGGCACCTTCTCTGCTGCCTACATGGGACATTATTCGGAAGATCAAAATGGACAGGGTAGAACCCGGAAGGGTGGCGTAGCAGCTGGATGTCGCCGCCCGCCCGCGACGTTGTCTCTGTAGGCGCATCCAGTCGCCGGTGCGAGGAAGCTGGGCTACAGCTCTGCTGAGCACCAAGCTGCGACATCCTTGGCGGTCAGACAGTTGGCTCTTGCCCAAAGAATGAGGGCCGCCAATGCCGCCGTCTGCGAGGTGGAAAGTGGCGGGAGAAACCCGGCTGTCACGGTAGTTGCGGCATGTATACATTGGCCATTCTCTAACCCTGGAGATTAGCTCTAGCTCTCGCCACCGCCTTCCCCCCCCCCTACATAACCAAACGCTCGTCTCCACCATACGTAGTAGGGGTGTTCACAGTTCGGTTTTCTCAATTTTTGGGAGAAATCGAACCGAACCGAATTTACTGTTTTGAACTGAACTGAACCGAACGATTCAAACCGAAATATTACATTTCTAATATTTTTTAATATTTATGGCATTTTTGGGGTTTTTATGACTTTTTGGCAAAAAAACTATTAAAAGAGACTTTTTTTTTGCGGTCGCGAGTTTCGAACTCGCGACCGCCAGGCGCGCGCCCTCACTGCGCTACCTGTTTTTTTTGTTTAATTTTATTATTTATATAATTATATATAGGTATTCGGTTCTTTTCGGTTTCCCAGCCAAAAATCAAACCGAACCACCCAGCCCTTGAAATCGAACCGAACCGAACCGGTCGGTTCAGTTTTTCGGTTTGGACCAAATAATGAACAAACCTAGTACGTAGGCAACCAAAGGCCCCTCCCTCTGCTTCCCCTTCTTCCAATCTTCACCTAGTTTAGAGGATAAGGTTCTCCGTCTATCACAGCCACAACATCCTTCTCCCTTCATCCTCTCGAGTCTCCGCCCGGACCCCACTCCAGCGATTAACATCAGGCTGGAGTGCGCGCCGTCTGATGCTTTCCACGTGGAGAAATACTAAGTGCACATCAAGGCAAACTACTAGGTGTGTCATTTATCTTTGAAGGATTATAATATCTCTCCTATCTCACTTTTTCAAATTTTAAAGACAAATGATACACTTTTAGTGGATGTGTCTAAGTCAGTGCACACCATAAATATGCACAAAGTATTTCTTGACATGTTGAAAGGACAGAAGGAAAAGTAAGCAAATATGTGGAAGGTGGAAGGCCCGCCAGATGAGTTCCTTGTGACGACGGGACTGCGCCATCATGTTGTGTACATAGTGATTTTATATATATTATACCCTCTTAAAAATTTGTTTTAAAAATCGTATCTAGATTATATTACATATGTATCTCTCTTATGGATTCAAAGGCTTAGAGTATTTTTTATTATCATTTTTAGTATATATATAAAGTGAAAAAACTATTCTAAATATATTCTTGATTTTGTTAGTATTTCTAAGACATTTTTATTCACATGAGAAATATATTATAAATAATATAAGTTTAAGAAGAACTTTATGTAATAATACTCTAATGAGAATATATGCGAAAACCTCTCTTCATCAATTTGACTTTTGAACTTGAGAAACACTTATTTCCGACTTGTGTGCCAATCTTTAACATAAGTGGATGGGCATCTTGTCAATTGACAATGAGATATAGATCTACTAATTGTGTTTACGAAACAAGTCAGACAATGATGGAGGTACTGAGAATGGTCTTTCTCCCACCCCCATTTTATTGCTGAGTTTCTACTTGTCACACCCCAAAAAATATAATATGTGTACAAATAATTGTAGTAAAAAATAAAATACCAATCTAAAATTTCTTCGAATCTCATCTCATCAGGACGCAACATTACAATTCAAATCTCATAGATGTAATAGAGAAAAGAAGGCTTAGCCTACACCACTTAGGGCCCACAAATATCATTAACTATTGGCAAAAACTTCTCAATAGGAAATGCTCAACCATCTTTCAGTCATCTAACCTAAGTACTAACAAGAGACCAAATTACACTTAAGATCATTCAAAAATCAAGTTTTTGTGAAGCGCTGGGGACAGAATCGGTCGACAGAAAAGGGCAGGCTGTCGATAGATCAATCGGGTGTCGACAGACATGGTCAGGTTGGTTGGCTGAGACTTACCATTTTCAAGTATACCTTTTCCATTCCTAAAGGGGTTACAAACCCTAAACCCTAAACTCTATTACAAAAGGACATTTCCTATAGATCCATTCCTAAAGGGGTTACATGATTTCGATATGATATGCTCATACATCTTATAACAAGGGAAAAATAGGTGCTCCATGCTCCACATGCTAATCTCGTTTTCAGATCACCTGAAAATGTTAGATAGGTTTATGAGCAAACTAACCCAATAGAGGTGCGAACAAAGTATACGTAATTACAATTTAACAAGCAGAATTTCAAGGATAATAGATAGATCTTATATGTAAATAGGAAGCATGATTATAACAGATAAGAATTTCATATGTGCAAGATTTCAATTCCAATCATGCTGTTATCAAGACATCAAAGGATTTCCACTAAGTACATGACAATAAGTAAGATTTGGCCATCTTCAACTTATCGATCATATCAAATCAATCAAGTCATCTCAGACTTTAAACTTAACGTAGAACAAGAGGCACTTCCAATCAAGTTAGTAAGGAATGCCAATGCCAAGCACTATTTATAATGATCCATACTTCCCAGATTATCAAGTACGTCGGGGGTGCTCCTCCCCAAGACGGATTAGGCCCCATTGCGCATGCATTTGATTAGTGGACTGGAGTCCTAAGTAGTGACGATCTCAAGAACATTATGGCCATTAGAGTCAAAAGGATAGAATTGTAGGATATCATAGAAGCCAAAAACATAAGCTCAATTCAAAGATTTTAATTACAGATTGCCAAGGATTAGTGAATGAAGTTAAAGAGAACTGACCGATCAAGGGGGTCAAGTGGGTTCCCTATACATTTTTCTTGATTTTAGATTCAAGACAAGCATATTCAAAGTTGGAATTTCGTTGAATCACGAGGGAATAAAAGTAAGTAATTAGGAGTCATTAGAATAATCTTCACATTCTTACCACTTTTAACATGCACAAGATACTTAGATTACTATCATACTGGTTACTCTTTTAGGGGACAGATCACAAGGCAGTCAAAATTGGCCACAAAGGCTGGTCGAAGTGCCACAAGGGCCAGTCAAAGTGATACAAGGGCCAGTCGAAGTGCCACAAAGGGCTAGTCGAAGTGCCACAAAGGGCTAGTCGATGTTGACAAGAGAGAATAATCGAAGTTGACAAGAGATAACAGTTGAAGTGGCTAGTGATGATCAGTCCATCTCCAAGTAATTATTATTAATATATGTATTTTTGATGATTAACAAACCTTAAAATAGTACGCTAACAATATATTTCTGAAGTTTATCCCACGGACAGTAATTCAAACATATATGTAAGTTGTCTACACACATTGCTATCTGAAGATCAAAATATATATGTTTATCCAAGTACCACATCGACTTCTTTGATAGAACAATGATTTCTTTAGAAGACTCGATTTCATCTAACATCGATTTCATAAGTAAAAAACGATTTCGGTCTTACAACGACTTCATAACTAGAACATCGATTTCGTTCTACATCGATTTCGTCTTACTTAAACATTGACTTTGTTGTTACAACGATTTCATAGAAAACATCGATTTGTCTTACTTGAACATCGACTTCGTCGCTACAACGACTTCATAGAAACATCGATTCCGTTTCACTTAAACATCGACTGGTTGCTACAATGACTTCATAGCTTCAACATTGATTTCATCGCAACAACGATTTCGCCTCACTTAAACAATGATTTGGTTGCTTCATTGACTTCGTTTTACTTAAACATCGATTTCGGTAGAACAACGACTTCATGTCTACAACGATTTCACTCAAACACTGACTTCATATGACAACGACTTCATCTCTACAACAACTTCACTTAACAAACGATTTCAGTAGAACAACGACTTCATATGAAACAACGACTTCATGTTTATATTGACTTCGCTTCAAACAACGATTCATCAGCACATTGACTTCAGTTAAATGACGACTTTGTATAGAACATCGATTTCATTAATACATGGATTATGTTCACATCGACTTGATTCATATGGACTATTCTCACTTGACTTTATGATTATATCATTGGTTTAATATCAAGATCGACTCTCTCTGGGTACAGCCTATCTAATACGTCAACCTTCTATAATGATTACATTTAAGACAGCTGTACTCGTTAAATCATTTTTAAATGTTCTTTAGTTTCATTCCACATGATACTCAAATGTATTTCAAATCTTTGTGGTTTCAAATTTTCCTGCGAAAGTATGTTATATCCATGATCTCTAATATTTATTGTAACAGTACAAACCTCTGCACGATATATCTTTATCCATCTTGCCTATGACACACAAAGTCACACTTTCTTATGACAGAATGAGATTTCCCTTCTGGTGTATCTTATACAGCACGACTACTAATGTGGTGATAGTTTAGACAAAGATAAGTTGTAGGTGTCAGTATTTATTGTGTGCATGGAACACACATGCAAAGTGAACTGTCAACCTCAAGAGGATAGAAGATTCAGACAATGAACTTGTCAACTGACAAGAGGATAGAATATTCAGACAATCTCTTCATAAGTGTATGTGTCAATCTGGGCATTATGGCTGCAAGTTCACTGTTTATACTTCGGACCAGATACTCCATTTTGCTGGAATAATAACGTAACTAATAAAACGACGATCGGCATGATTGAGTGTGGAGAAGTGCTTGATAGGAAAACCAAACAGCACGGCATCAAGAGTCAAGATGAAGTAATATTGTAAATATAAAGGATAGATGTGAGATGAAATGTCCGACAGCTTTTTCTGACCAAGAGCCGGTCGCACGCTTCTCCGAGACCCTGCACCAAACAAGAGATCCCAGAAAACATTGAACAAGTAGCAGCTTCGAAAGTTTGCTGCATGGGGACGGACGGATCTTATACCGTTGGCATGTGCCACCTCTCTCCCTCTCCCTCTTATTCCCGCCGCTCTTCCTCCTCACCTACCAAGCCGACGCGGAGTTCTTGCATGCATTCACATACGTAATCCTCCGCAGGTGCGAAGGTCATAAGTCAGATTTTTACGGTTGCTGCGGTGGCGCCGGGGGGGCGCCATTTTTCCTCCCCCCCATTTTTTTTTAGACTTTTGAGGGCGGGATTTAGGGGAGGGTAGGAGGGTCCACTTTAAACCCATTTTAATAGAAGATTAAGCTATCATGAATAATTTAATCGTGGAATCTAATAACTTAAAAATCGACCTATCATGATTTGCATGTTTCATTAGAAAAAAATGATGGGGTTAAGGTAAATTAACTTCGACTTTTCCTGAATCTAACTATTTTAATAACAAGAAAATTAGATATTTTACTAGATACATAAATAGAACAGTATTACATGTTAATTTAAATTTTTAAATATTTTTACGAAAAAAAAAATTTAACCAAGATAATTCTTCTTAGCCCACATCAAGAGGTGGGATAGAATTATCCGGAGGTGATCTTGAATAATTAATAGAATACTCGAGTATTATTTTCTCTATCCCTATAATTTTAGAGACGGATTGTCTATACCTCAAATTAAGTAGGGATACCTTGATATCAAACGCCCTAATCTCGGGAAAGCATATACAGACCACAGTCTCGACCACAGGAGCTGACCTGACCAGTAAGCAAAAACGGCCGGTTGGGTTGGCGACCATGTTCACCGGTTCGTACGTCCAATAAAATTAATTAATGATTTTTCCAACTCCGAAGAGGGTGGGCGTTGGTCAACTGAATCGGCGGCTGATGGGGGAAAGAGCATTAGAAGAGGATCCGGAAAGACTAAGCGCTGCGTGACATGGACGTCGTTCATGGAAATTGAGAGTGGGTAGGCATGTAGCTTGGAAAAAGGAAGCTGCCTGGAACAATAAGCGAAGATTTTCTGATCGTATTCTAATTTCGCCACGAGCAAAATTTCTACGTTAGAATTTGGGGGGCTCTATTATGGTGATGATCTGAAGAGACTTTCCGATGTATACATTCTCATTGCCTACATCTCATTTTTTATCTATACTTTAAATATTTAATATTATTTAATTAATACTCTTATACTTTGCAAAAAAATAATTATTTAATTGTTGTGGCCACTGAATGTTTCGAATAAAAATATAATCTTGGGAATTTCTCTAAGTATAATATAAAAATACCGTTCAAGTAAAAATGTCCTCACATCTATGCTCACTGATGATAAAAGTCTACTACAACATACGGAGCAGCATTGTTAAGTGATCAAACTATGCATTCTACATTAGACAATGTGCCATCTACAACGTCAAGTTATAAGTGTACATTTTTTGAACAGGTAAAGTGTACATTCTGCATCAAATTGGTGCATTTTTAGAAGAATACCGTGCAATACAGATGAAATGGTATGTTTTAGCTAAAGGGGTACAAATTGACATATTTTTACTCCAGGCATATCTAATAACTATACAACATATATTAAATTGATTATAGATATAATTATTAAGTATAAAAAGGATATATACACATTATGCAGAAATGTACTTTGTGGAAATGTTAGCGCAGCAAGGGACCCACTCACGTTTCTTCTAGATGGATCATGGATGGAGGTCTTAGGACAAGTCGATGCTATGGATTGTTCCGTGCTCATATAAATATATATGATAAATATATATATGATGATATTCTTCTAACGCAACGTATATTATTGCGAAGCAATCTTTTTTTTAAAGACTACATGATGTAATCCGCAAGGTAAAAATCTTTCTTCTAGTTCTAGAATGTAGCCTTCGGTACGGACTTATTCCACACCTAAAACCGCGTCCCTCCCGAAAGGAAACCACTCACGGCTTTCCAACGTCCTCTGCCTGGTAGGCCGCCTTCCATTCTGCCAGCCCTGCGCAGTGAGTGATTATATAAGTACAGCCCCGCACCCACACCCACGCCCCATCTCGACCATCTCGCGCATCCACCTCCCAAACAGCCGCGCGCGCGCGCACACACGCACAAGAGATCGCAGGGGCTTGAGTGATTAGGGCAGGGCGGGGTGGGACCTGTAGACACAAGTACATACATACAAAGGTCCTCAGCCTGTCAGGCGCACGAAAGAGGAGGAAAGGGAGGCGATCGACCATGGCCACGTCTGCTTGCAGTTCATCTTCTATCGCCCTCCTGATGGTCGTCATGGCTACGCCGCGACGGGGGCCCTCGCGGTCACTTACTCCGTGGGGACAACCAGCAGTGGACGACAATCCCAGAATCCCACTGCCTACACGATTGGGCCAGCAGACAAAGATTCGTCGTCGGCGACACCTTGGGTATGTAGCCACCAAGTCACCGCTTCTTCTTAGAGGGAAAATAATTTAATAAAATTATTTTTTATATATAATTAATATTATTCACATGACATAAATTTTAAAATATTAAAATATATGTATTCAAATTATTTTTCATTTATCTATAAAGGCGTGGATGTAGTTTTACATCGAAGATTATGATAATAAAATAGATATTTTATAAATAAGACTTACTTTCTACTCTCAAGATGATTTTTTCTTCAAAAAAATAAAATTCTAATAATGATGATCATATTTTTTTTGAG
>JACBKR010001038.1:0-46842 GCA_014218235.1 Colocasia esculenta
GTGAGAATTCAGGTCATTTGGATCAGTAAATAAGAAGTTATTTTTTCATGTAAAATGTGATAATCTACGTATATTATCGTAATGTGATTAGTTATTGTGTAAAACCAACTTGATTAGTGAAAATTCCTGTGTGTTAAACTCCTGAAATTATGTAGTACCATGTTAGGAAAAACAGAGATATTCATGTGAGTGAGGAAGTGAATGTGATGAAAAGTGTGAAGTGTAAAACCATGTGTAAAACAGTAAATGTGTAAATGTGTAACTGTGCCAATGTGACACTGCTTCCGTAGAGGGCATAGAGCTGTATCAAGGAAAAGTCCCCCTGAGAAAGTTCAATGTGTAAGTGACCCTAAGGGCATTAGGGGAAATCCTGGAGGTGGACAAGTACCACTGGTTAGGGTGGAGACTTGTTCTCCCAGTCTGCGCAGTCCAAGAGTCGCCATTGGAATGCCTAGATGGCGTCTATGTGTAATGTGATGTGTATATGTCCTTCTTTGGTGGTTTGGACTATGTGTCACGGCACCTAAAATGTGTAATGTGAAATGTGTAATGTGTATGTGTCCATGTGTAAATGTGTAAGTGACAATGTGAATGTGTATGTGTAAAGTGAACCATGTGAAAGAGGAAACTTGTGTAAGAAAATGTGAAACTAAAGATGTGAAAATATGATATTGAAAACCATGTGAGACAAATCTGAAATCATGTGAAATCAGTGAATTTATGTTATTATCATCATGTTATTATGTGCAAAGATATCTCGAATCCATGTTAGGGATAATTGGTGAAAACGGGTACAAAATAGCATGATTGTTTGATCACATGATATGTTTTATGCAATATTGTAGCTTTCATGTATAGGTTTACAGCCGTTAAACCATGTGAAATCAGCAACCTAAAGCATGTGAAAAGGGTATGTATGTACTTAAGGACATGTGAAAGCCATGCTAGTTGTGTTCCCCTTTCATGCATGCACAATGTTCATGTTGGTAGCTCTCATGTTTAGGTTCTTTAAAGACAAAATTTCATAAGTAAATGGAATAGAGAGCATGTGATAAGTAAATTTTATCCTTAGAAATCTGAAAGCATGATCCATGTATAAAGTTGTAAAACTTTCATGATAGGTTGAAACTTAAATTGACTAGCATGCCTTGTGTTGCAATTGTAAATGTGCATGTAGAAACCACTAGGACTTGTACGTGTATATCATGACTATTGTTGCTTGCTGAGTCCTTGGACTCACTCCTTGCTTCGGCGTACAGGTATAGTTGGTGACACGGCACCGTTGGAGGAGACGGTGGAGACGGACTCCGAGCGCGGAGACTAGCTTTGGAGTTTCTTGAGATTTGTGTATTTCATAAGTATGTAATTTGAACATTGATTAGAGTATTATGAAAAGGATGTATAAATGTGGACAATTTGTGGTTCTATTTCAGCAATTTAAATTATGTGGACCTTTAGTTCTCTTATGTAAATTGCGAATTGCAGTATGTTTAATGTGGATGATGAATGAATGGAGACAGTTGTCTTTACTTCCGCTACTCTGTTGTATATTCGCGTGTATCTCAGCTGTATGTATCGTTTGGGTAAATGTCCCACTGTGAGGACTCTGCTATACCGACGTGGGTTGGTATAACCGTACCATATATGAGGGCCGTCACAATTAGAGCTGAAGTCAGTCGGCTCTTCAGCTCCTAAAACTGCGCTCGCACTTACTGTCCATGCAAACCTGGTCTCCCGCATGGTCAACTGGGTCAAAGGCTCTGCAACTCTGGTGAAGTCTTTGCACGAACCTCCTGTAGTAGCCTGCTAGCCCGAAAACTGTGCACCTCTACAACTGAAGTGGGCTGGCACCATGAAACCACGGCCTCAACCTTGGCGGGATCCAACGCCACACCTACACCAGAAACCACGTGACAGAGGAACTGCATTTCCTTTAGCAAAAATCACACACTTTATGAACTTGGCGTAAAGTTGGTGACTCCTCAAAGTCTGCAGCACCAGCCTCAGTAACCTCGTGCTCCTCTGCCGTCAATGAGTACACCAAGATGTCGTCGTGAACACCACCATTACCTGTCCAAGTACTCTCAAAACACACTGTGCATCAGCTCCATGAACGTTGCAGGTGCATTCGTGAGCTTAAAAGGAATCACGACAAACTCGAAGTGGCCGTAGCGGGTGCGAAAGCTGATCTAGCGAAGTCTGACTCGTGGATCCACAACTGGTAGTAGCCCGACCTCAAGCCGATCTTCGAGAACACTGAAGCTGACTGCAACTGGTCGAACAAGTCATCGATCCTGGGCAAAGGGTACTTGTTCTTCATGGTCACCTGATTCAGCTGCCGATAATCATACACATCCTGAGGCTGCCATCTTTCTTTCTCACAAACAAAATAGGCACTCCCCATGGAGAATGGCTAGGACGAATGAAGCCCAATGCAAGCAACTCCTCTAGTTTGCGCTTCAACTCTCGCAGCTCCGCCGGCACCATCTGTACGATGCCTTGGATGCAGCATCATCCCCGGAAGCAACTCAATGGAGAAATCTACCTCCGCTCCGCGGCAAGCCAGTAGATCCTCTAAAAACACGTTAGCAAACTCGCAAACAATAGGCACATCTAAGACAAATATCTCACCAGAATCTGAGACACACAGAAAAGCCAAGAAAGCAAACCACCATCTCGAATAAGATCTCGAGCTCTACAAAAAGAGACAAAGGTCGACGGGTAGACTAGGTACCTCAGAAGCAAAGCACAGGTGCTCCAGGTAGCTCAAACCTCACGGTTCTTCCGCGACAATCCACCAATGCAAAGTGTGCCTCTAACCAGTCCATGCCAAGGATGGCATCAAAGTCGTGGAGCTGCAAGGCAAACAGTTTGGCTGGTAGTTGGTGACCCTATACCTCGACGGTGACACCCTCTAGGTAGCCCAGAGTACGCACAAAGTCACCCGTCGGTAGCTCAATAGCTAGGTCACAAGCCCGCTCCGGAGCAAACTCAGACAAAGTGGCAAAGAACTCCTCAGAAGCAAAACAGTGTGTGGCACCCGGATCAATCAAAACTCTAGCAGCCCTACCAAGGATAGGAACCGTACCAACGACCAGATTAGAGGCCTCTGCCTCCTCTCTGGTGATGTTCATTACCAGACCGCATCCACGTCTTCACTGAGGTTGCTTCTGTTGGCGCTGCTACGGCTGCTGGAACTGACCCTGTGTGCTGCTGCTGGCACTACGCCGACTGGGGTGGAGGAAACTACGCTTGAGGTGCCTAATGCTGCTACTGCTACCTCAACAACGGACACTCTCGCCTTTAGTGACCCAGCTGCCCGCAGTGGAAACAACCTGTGTCGTGCTGGCCCTGCTCTGCTCCCTGCTGTATAGACTGCTCCACTGGCTGCTCCGACTGACGTCGCTGCTGCTGTGGCTGCCTGTACTGAAGCCTGCCTCCACGGTGAACAATTTCTTCAACATTGAGGTCGGCCAGCACCGCTTGTCCCCGAAGAAGAGAAGAGGAAACACTCCCCTGACTGCCTGAGGGGTGCTGGTACGAAGAAGACCTCCCTGAGCCTCCCACTCTGCTGCGACTGAAACCGACACTCCGCTCCAAGGCGGTGGCTCTCGCCACTACTAGCGTCAAGGAGTCTCAGAGGTGACCAGCCATGGCCCACCTCAACTCCGAGCATAGCCCTCTAATGAATCGCTCGGTACGAGCCTGCTCACTAGCAACCACATGGGGGATGTGTCGATGCAGCTGCACGAACCTCTAGTGGTACTGTGATACAGTAGAGTCTCCCTGCACCAACTTGTGGAACTGGTCCCTCCTCTCACGGCAAGCGTAGTCGGGGAAGAACTCATCGTGAAAGACCAAAAGGAACTCCTGCCAAGTGATCTAGTTTGGCCTCCTACCCTGAAAACTGGTCTGCCTCACTGCCCTCCACCACTTGTGGGCAGACCCCTTGCCAACTTGACCTGATCCAGCTCTGCACAATCCATGGTCTCGAAGGTGCCGCTCGCTCATGGACCCAACTCTCTGCCCTATCCCGATCGCGGTCACCAGAAAACGTCGGAGGCCGAAGATGAAGAAACATCTCCAGAAGTGTCGTGCGGTCTTCAGGTGCTGCCGCTGTAACTGGAGTCTACTGTCGTACCACTAGTGGTACCTCTGGCCGAACTGGTGCTGCTTGCGGGGTGGTGGTGGCTGCTCCTCTGTTGCCATCTCTGCGACTACTAACCTCCTACTGGTACGGCTGTTACTGCGGGTATTGCGGGTACTGCTGGTACTGCTAAGGATCCTGGAACATAGCTCTCCACCACTTCTCCATGACGGCCGGTGGGGGGGTGGGGGTAGAAACCACTGTTGTTGCTGCTGCTACTACGGCCCTCCCTGTGGAACAGAATGCCCTAAGGCAATAGGTCCCTAGCCTGCTCGAATTGCTGGAGCGAGCATCAATCGGCACGTGGTCGCTGCAACTGACCCGTCCGACTCAAACTCCTAATGCTCCGCCAGCTCACGAGCCTGCCTGCGAGTGTATGGATGAATGTTCTGCAAAACAACCACAATAATAGGTTAACAGATAAACTCTGGCGGCTAACAATCTTACTTGTACCTCCTAAGGAACTTTATGTTATTACATATTTCCATTACAAGTCCTGATAGACCTCTTTCTTTGATACCACTATAACGGCCCCGGTGCCTGGACCCTCGGCTCCTACCAAGAATTTGAACATTGGCACCGCCGCCCACAGGTCCGAAGAGCCGGAAGGGCTAACGGATCGGTCTAACAAGATATGTAATAGACATAATAAAACCTAACGCACTAAAATGTACGACAGATGAAGGAAAAGAGTCCAACATTGAGTAACAGTCTAGTACAGTCCCAAAGTAAATAAAGTACAAGTGCAGAAATAAAAGGGAAAGAACACGTCCCTTAGGGGCATACCTTGAGGGTGAAGTACACAAGCTGGGGAACACTGCTCACTAGGGACGCCGTCTACTACGGCCCCGTCTCCTCAGTCCGCCATGGAGGGAACTACTGTGAACTCTCACTACAAAAGAGGGCATGAGCTTCACGAAGAATCCAGTAGGGACTACCAATCTCCCTCTGGTTCTAACAGTAAAATAGATTAAATGCAATGATTTAATAAATCAATAAATTCTATTCTACTAAACAGAGTCAAGTGCGGAAGCGTGAAACAAACTACACGGTCATCGGTCTAGGCTACACATCGGACCGAAAAACCCGTGTAAAACACGGCACCAGAAGAAACCCAAGCCTGTAACACAGACAGCTAAGCACTGCCTAGACAAACACACTAACTATAGAACGCTACACTAGTCAGTAGGTCAGGTGCGCCACGTGTCTTACCCTCGACCAACGGTCCATGTCTAGCACCTCCCGTCAGAGTGTGACGCGAAACTAAAGTAAACACAACGCCGTAGTCTGGCCGGACTACGTTCTCATGCCTGACCCTTTTAATGGTTCCGAAACCACGTAGAGTGAGGCAATGAGAAAGGACTAGCTGGTTCGCACCGAAAGAGTGCCACAACTACCTCGGCGACCCTGACCTAGCTAAGAGAGCTCTACAAACGCTCTATGCCGCTGCCCCACTATTTTCCCCTCTACTCTAAGTCCGTGACTCGAGCACACCTGCCCCAAGAGAACTCCCACTAATAGGTGCGCGAGGATGGGGGCCCTAGGTAATGGTAACAACCTATCCCGTGGACAAGCCCTCAAGTGCCTAGCACCGAGTTAAGAGACTAGAGTAGCACTGCACTAGGAACACCATAGGTGCCAAGAAAACTGAGTCGCAGTGGAAGCGGAACGTCAAAACCTGTCGCCAGTCCCTCTCGGTCAGAGAGGCGACGCAGTGCTACGACAAGATCAGAACGTGACGATCCTGCCTGTCACGACAAGATACCAGAAAGTGACCCTTAGACCCGTCACAATAAGAATGCTCATGCTTAAGGCGCCGCAACAAACTCAGGTCTTCTGAACGTGACACATACCCCGCCGCGATCCTATCGCGATGGAGGCGGACGTTGCGTTCTGACAAACCCCGAACTCTTGAATGCCGCACACGTACCCTGTCATGTTTGCTAACGCGATGGGTGCTGGGGAGCGTTCAGAGAGAATGCGACGCGACGATACGTTGCGACCAGGTCGTGACTGGGAAGCATGTCGCGCAACGCCCGACACCCCAAATGCCACAAAATTGAACAAGAACCGGTTGGGGAGCATGGAAACGAGGGAAACACATCCATTGACATGCAAACCACCAAGGAAAACCCTCATGCATGCAAGGAATTCAAGCTACACTTAAGACCTCACATATGAATATGAAACCCTCAATAAACCACCCATCTCAAGTATGATCCAAGCATCACAAACCAACCACATGAATAATAAGACAATATGCACATCCTAAGCAAGGATTCTAAGCTTGGAGATGGCCCTAGCATGGTAGAACTTGGGGGAGGGTTGGGGTCCCTACCTCAATACGAAGATCCACCGATTAGGGCCTTCTCGTAGGCTTGCACCCCTCCCTCCGAGCTCCAACGCTAAAAGAGCCGCCGTCCATGAGCCGAGCATACCCTTTACAAGCTGATGGAGAGAAACCAAGGTGCATGCCACAGAGAAGGGGGGAGGAGAAGGCAGTGAGAGGGAGAAGCACAAATTTCACACCCACCAACACAATCAACCATGCACTTACCTTCACCAAAACACCACACACACCCCAAGCCTTCCCAAGCTCCCCACGGAGCAGCCAAGCCACAAGAATCGCCGCAGAGGAAAGAAACACAACAACACAGGCAAAAAGGGTTCGCTCTCTACCAGAGCAACTTAAACACAGGCGATAAGAACGCAACGTACCTAGTCGTCGCGTTACCAACGTTAACGCGACAACCACTTATGTCGTGTCCTGCGATCCTAACGGTCAAAGCCACCACGTGGCATGCATGCAACGCTGACATCTAATCACAATGGACTAGTATGTCGCGTACAAGCATGCATGATGACAAGTGTCTCCACTGTTCATACAGCTAAAAACAACAACAGTCTGCTGTCAGAGCCCTATCGTGACAGGGGCGCCCGGCGTGTTCTCATTCAGAATGCGATGGTAACCTACATCGCCTTCAGAAGGGGACGGGTCGACATGTCGCGATCACAGCCGAGAGAGCTGACCCTCAAAGGGGACAAGGATGTTACAGATGTCATCAAGCATGACCACCTAAACGGTGGGAGAAGGGCCTAAAAGCAAAGTTGATAAATTATTCTGAAGGGGGCCTCTGACCAATCTAAACATCATCTAAGAAACAAACACTAGCACCATTACCCAAAATCTATCTAGAATTTTGTTTAACAATGTCATGTGCAACATAAAAGAGTTTCTTGGAGATACCATGCGGATGTCTAACAAGTTGTCCACCTTTAAAGAATCTGTGTCGTTGGCATATGTAACCCACAGAGAAGCCCCATGATAAATATTCTAGATAAGCTTGATCACCATAGATGACTGAATATGCCAAAGGCTGCGCACCCCAAGACCACCTTCCAAAATAGGCTTTTGAATAGTAGGCCAAGAAACCCAGTGCCTGAGTTTCTCATTAGGAGATCCAGCCTAGAAGAAAGCAGCACAAAGGCGCTCAATAAAAGTAAGAATAGTTTTAGGAATGGAATAAGCAGATGAAAGATACACAGGCATAGAAGTAAGAACCAAATTAATGAGAGTAATTCTACACGCTTTAGATAGAAATCTAGATTTCTAGTTGCTAATACGAGCACTTCTCTATCCATCAAACTCTTGTAATCAGCCACCAAGTTCTTTCCTTGCATAATAGGCACTACCATATAAAGTATTTATCCTTTTTTACGATGAAACCCAGTAATCCGACTATCTTGGAGGCCACATGAAGAGGGGCAGAATGGGAGATAAGAAAGCTGCTTTTGCCATAATTAACCCTTTGCCCAGAAGAATCCTCATATCTCTTAATGAAATTCATGAAATTGTGGATATTATTAGCCTGACCATTGAGGAAAATGAGAGTATCATCAGCACAAAAAAGGTGAGAGATGCACATGCAATTCTTGGGACCCGAATATGGCTGAATAACATGATTATCCAACAATATGCAGATACCCCTACTTAGAGTTTCTTCCAGATGATAAAGAGTCAGATCAAGAGGATCCCCCTAACGTAATCCTCTGGATGACTTAAAGAAACCAGCATGGGAGCCATTTAAAAGAACTGAGAACCAACAATTAGAGATAAGCATGGCCACATAGGAAGTGAATCTAGGAGAAAAACCAAACTTGCGAAGGACCGCCAAGAGGAAATCCCATTCAACTCGATCATAATCTTTCATCATATCAAGTTTAAAAATAACATTATGACCACGAACTTTCCTACCAAGATCAGAGACCAGCTGTCTAGCCAAGTAAATATTGTCCACGATATTCCTCCCTTTAACAAAGGCACCCTGCTCTATAGAGATAATAGAAGGCAAAATAGTTGTAAGCCTATTGCTAATGATAGAAGACATAATTTTATAGCAAAAGTTACATAGGCTGATGGGCGGTAGTGACTGTAGCTGCTTGGATTTTCCACTTTATGAATAGAGCAATAATAGAAGAAGAGACCCCTTTCGGAAGAGGATAGCCAGCAAAGAAACCACGAACTGCATCAACAACATCTGTGCCAATAATATCCCACACGAAGTATAAAATTTCCCTGAGAAGCCATCTGGTCTTGGAGCACTGTCACCATTCATGTTCCAAACAGTTAATTAACCTCTTTAGCAGCGGGCATGGCAGTAAGCATTTGGTTATCATCCTCAGAAATAAGGTTAGGAATGGAGAGTAACAGGTTATTATGAACACTATGGTCCTTAGAAGTTAGCAAATTCTTAAAGAAACACTCAGCCTCTGCCTTAAGCACTTCTTGATCATCGCACCAAGCTTCATTATCTTAAGTCTGTGAATAAAATTTCTGATACAACACCCTGGACAGGAGCATGAAAATGTTGTATTACGATCACCCTCTTCCAGCCATTTAATTATAGATTTCTGACACCAAAAAGCTTCTGGCAATGAAGGATCTACCTAAGATTGGCATTGGCTTTGTAAGGTCAGAACGGTGTTCCACAGTAGGAGAAGAATAAAAAATCTCTTGTGTAGCACCCTGAGAATTACAGTAATTGAAAATTTGAGATAAATAGAAAATATGACCACTTATAATTTAAAACTTTATTAGCTAATTTGATGAGTAATAGTTTTGATTGTTTCTCTCTCTAGTTTTCTAGAGAGAGATGCTCTGGGGTTTCTCTAGTCCGCTGGTGGCCTTTGTGCTGCCCAGTTGACTAGCCCAGAGGGGGGGTGAAGGGGTCCTACAAATCTATTTAGGTGACACCTGTACGTAAAAATATACACAAAAACAATCTTCGATGTTGGTTAGTAACGGTTAGTATGAACAACAAACCCACAAAGAATCAATCACACAATGCAAGGAATTATCCTGGTTCGGACCTCCTTTCCTAGGAGTCCTACGTCCAGTCCCTGAGCAACAACTCAGGTTTTCACTAACTAGGGTACAGTCCCCCTATGGACACTACAACACCCAGCTCAGTTGTTCTTCCTTCACACCAGAAGGGAACAATAACACCTTGGATACCTCACCAGGTCTTCCTTCACAACCGAAGGGAAACAACACCTTGGATCCCACCAGGTCTTCCTTCACACATGAAGGGAAACACCACAAAGAGAATAGAATGATTCAAGCCCCTAGATCAAGATTTTACAAGCCAATATCTGAAGCAACAAGCACTGAGAGCAAAAGATCTAAACAAGGCACACTCTCAGAACTACACGGGCTCTCTTAGAAATCCTATTACAGCACAGAGAGCGAAGACCTAAAGATGATGAGGAATGAGATTCCTGGCTCTAGACTTCTTGCAGAAGAATTTGATTTTTATGCGAGATATTTGTTCACCGCTTAGTAACTACTCATTCTTCTCTTCTGTCTTGTATTTATATGTTCTTTTGAAATACGGCCGTTGAAGTAACCATTGTCTCTTAGACTAGTAGACGTTAGACTGCTTGACATTTGGAAGCTTCAACAATCTTTTATCTATTTGAGAACGCAAAGAGATAAGGTCTTCTGGCGTCTATATGGTCCAACGTTTTATGACAGAATGTCTTAAGACCCTTGTAGCGACCTAAAATCCGCATTACCAATAACCAACCAGTAACCCGAATTCTGACCCGCTAACCCACGAGACAAGCTCGGAAGGGTAAAAAGTGAATGTCCGAAGAGACTATATATAAGAAGATACACACTATGTAAAGCTGTAAAATTTCACTATACATGAAACATAACATGTACAACTCAGAGTCTGAGCTAAGTACAGAGTACAGAAGTACAACAAAAAGTACTACTCACTGCAGCTAGGGCTCACCAACAACGGAGTGGCTAGACTCACCTGGAACGGGAGTCGACGACGACCCACCTGATAGGGAGGGGAGTGAGTCTCACGAAAAGATCCCAGTAGGGAAAAGAAACCCCCACCGACAACAGTACTAAGTGCGGAAAGTAAAAACAGAAAGTAAATACACGTCGCATCACAACCAAAACTAGTAACAACTACGCGTCTCCTTGACAGGAGTGCGTTACAAGACTGTAAAACCTCGCGGCTCAGTAACACACACTCACACACAGTAAGTAGGACTCAGCTAGGGTCTGTGGCTCGTGTCCCGTCACCATAGAGTCTCTCAACCCTAGCCACGTGTGCACACTACAGATGCTCTCTCGCGCGTCTGGTCCACGACCGGTTTTCCCCCCTACGCCTGACCTAGCGGTAGAGAAGGGGCTCCATGGAGACCGGCTTGAAACCACCACAAGGACTACGCACAGGGCAGAGACGCTCTCACGTCCTGGCTCACTGACGGAGGACCCCCCATGCCGTCATCTAGACCTATGTCCAGGTGACAAATAGAAACAGAAGCATGGTAACTCAACGCGAGTACAGATGGTAACACTCTCAATGTCTAAACACCGTACAATAGACGGACACCTCGTGTCACATCTCGACACAGTTACTTACGCATATGCACAGGCGAAGCCATACTCTAAGCCTGGAAAAATTGTGTTAACAGGCGGACATCGCACGTCAACACCTTGAAACACAAAATAGGACCAAGACCTGCTGGGACACAAGATATTAACGGCAACATCGAATGTCGCCAATCAAGATGTAGACGGCACTCATATTGGCCGCCAACACTTGGTTAACGGCAATAGATCTTGTCGTTAACATCAAGATTGAAGATCTCAATGTCAACATATGTGGACGTTAATATCCTTAGCCCCCTGAACCCAGAACAACGCCAGGTCAATCCAACTGGGCAAATCCGCCCACCAACCATAAAATTGATGGAGGGAAACATCTCCTCACATCTTCTAACACTACCAGAACTTCGAAAATCCACGATCCAACACTTGGATCGCCCAAACACCCAAAATCCCGGCATGGTATAACCCAACCCTAAAATGCGATTAGCATACTAATCTACACAAATAAGCATGCTGATCCGTTAAGGAGGGTTTAAGGGTTAAGTCCCTACCTTAGAACGCCCCAAAAACTCCTAAAAAGCCACCAATCGCACCGGAACCCCTCGAAGTCTCCGCGCGAATCACACCAATTCTTTGCGTTTCCCACCTGATCTATCGATCGACACAGTCCACACGTACCAGGGTCTTCCCACAAGCTCCCATCAACCATCGAAGAGGTGAAAATAGACAAAGGTAAAAGTGAGGGAAGAGAGAGAGGAAAGGAAAGGTTGTTGCTCTCGGGCTGGCCTATTTCTACAGAAGCCACAAATAGACGTCCACATACCTTGCCCCCTATTTGAACCGCCAATGGGTCGACGTCCAGATAGCTTGCTGTCAAGTTCATCAGAGGAACCCTCCAGAACCAACTTCAAACGTCCACAACGATGGACGCCAACTCCCAGTCAACGGCTACCCCCTGGCCATCAACCCAAGTCAACGACAATGTCCCTTGTCGTCAACCACACCCGAACCTCTACAAGATCCAATAAGGATCCTCTAAGACCCGAGACCTTATAGCCCTCCCCCTTAAGGAATTTTGCCCCCGAAATTCAAACAACATAAAGAAAGAAGGCTCACCAAAAAGGTACGGAAACTGCTCGCGCATTTCGCCCTTTCACTCCCATGTGACTCACCACCTGAATGCCACTGCCACGCAACATGAACTAAAGGATTGCCTTGTTCCTCAATCTCTGAACTCGGCGATCCTCAATATGCAACGGAAACTCTGGTACTGTCAACAGTGGAGTCACCTCAGACCACTCTGAACTCGGGAGAACGTGAGACTCGACAGAAGGTACCTCCGAAGCATCGACACGTGGAAGACATCGTGGACTGCTGCCAACTCTGACGGAAGCTCAAGTCTATACGCCAAACTTCGACACGCTCAGTAATGGTGAAAGGTCCAATAAAGGGGGACTCAACTTTCCACACCTACCGAACCTCACCAGTCCCTTCATAGAAGACACACGGACAAACACCTGGTCCCCTACCTGAAACTCGAGCGGTCATCTGCGCTGATCTGCATAACTCTTCTGCCGACTCTGAGCTGACTGAAGCCTCTGCCTCACAAGCTAAACTACCACAACTGCCTGCTGTACTAACTTTGGCCCCGTGACAATCCATTCGCCAACCTCGAACTAGTCTAGAGGAGTGCGACACGGTCGTCCGTACAAAGCCTCATATGGTGCCATACCGATACTGGAGTGATAGCTATTATTATATGCGAACTCGACCAACGACAAGTGAACTGTCCACGATCCCTGCCACTCCAGACAACAAGCTCTAAGCATGTCCTCTAAAGTCTGGATAGTCCACTCTGACTGACCATCTGACTGAGGGTGGTAGGCGGAACTAAAAGCCAACTCTGTCCCCAAAGCCCTCTGGAAACTGCGCCAGAACCCAGCTGAAGCGAGGATCCCTATCTGACACAATAGAGATCGGCACTCCGTGCAAAGGAACAATCCGCTCTACGTACAACGCGGCCAACCTACTCACACCCCAACTAGTCCTGACATGCAAGAATCTACCAGTCTTCATCAATCTGTCCACAAGAACCCAAATGCTGTCAAAACCTCCAGCTGTCCTTGACAAACCACAAACAAAGTCAGTCGTCACATGGTCCCACTTCCACATCGGAATCTCTAACGGCTGCACAAGTCCTCCTGGACGCTGATGTTCGGCCTTCACCTGCTGGCAGACCAAACACCTAGCAACAAAAGCCGCTATGTCTCTCTTCATCCCAGGCCACCAAAACTGACGTTTCCACCTGTGATACATCTTGGTCGACCCTGGATGAATCGAGTACCTGGAACCATGTGCCTCCTACAACACAATTCTCCTGACAAACTCCTCAACAGGAACATAGAGTCTATCTCGGAACCTAACAGTCCCGTCCTCGCGAAGCTCAACCTATGGAAGAAGTAACACACTGTTAACTTGAGATCTGCCTGCTGAGCCTCAACAACCTGTCTCACAACGGCGGGAGCCGCCAACAAACTGCGCAACACACACAGTCGACGACTGGACGAAACTCTGAAAGACCCTTCTACCACAAACTGCCACAACTGCCACTCCCTAAGCATCAGATGACTCATCTGTGCTTTCCTACTCAAAGCATCTGCAACTACATTCGCTTTTCCAGGCTTATACTCAATGATAAAATCATAGTCTTTTAGATATTCCATCCATCGATGCTGCCTCATATTCAGATCCCTCTGAGAAAACACATACCTCAAGCTCTGGTGGTCGGTACGGACTACAAAACTCACTCCGTATAGGTAAAGACGCCAAATCCTCAGAGCAAATACCACAGCTGCAAGCTCTAGGTCATGGGTCGGGTAACTCTCCTCGTGGGCTTAAGCTGGCGAGACGCATAAGCCACCACCCGGCCTTGCTGCATCAAAACCGCACCCAGACCAACACCTGAAGCGTCTGTGCAAACCTCAAAACCCTCCTCATCTGAAGGTAACGCAAGGACTGGCGCTCATGTAAGCAGTCGCTTCAACTCTATGAAGCTCTGCTCACACTGCTCTGACCACAAAAATGGAACCCCCTTTCTCGTCAGCCGAGTCAAGGGTGCAGCAACCTGAGAAAAGTCCCGAACAAACCTGCGGTAGTAACCTGCCAAGCCTAAAAAGCTACGAATCTCACACAATCATGGGACTCTCCCACTGCAAAACTGCCTCGACCTTCGCTGGATCCACAGAAACGCCCTCACCTGAGATCACGTGCCCCAAAAAGTGAACCTATTGTAGCCAAAACTCACACTTACTAAGTTTGGCATACAACTGGTGCTCTCGCAAGGTCTGCAATATGATCCTCAGGTGCTCGGCGTGCTCCTCCTCCGAAGCGTAGTACACCAGAATGTCGTCAACAAACACTACGACAAACCAGTCCAAGAACTGGTGGAACACCCGTGCATCAGATCCATGAAGGCCGCTGGTGCATTGGTGAGCCCAAACGCATCACCAAAAACTCAAAATGTCCATACCTAGTCCGAAAACCAGTCCTCTCAATGTCAGAGTCTATAATCCGCAACTGATAGTAGCCCGACCTCAGGTCGATCTTCGAAAAGACATGAGCAAACTGAAGCTGATCAAAGAGATCATCAATCCTAGGCAATGGATACCTATTCTTGATGGTCACGTGGTTCAGCTTCCTATAATCAACACAATCTCAGGTACCATCCTTCTTCCGGACAAACAAAACAGGTGACCCCCAGGAGAAAAGCTAGGACGAATATAGCCCTTCTCCAACAGCTCCTCAAGCTGCCTCTTTAGCTCCCTCAACTCTGCTGGTGCCATACAGTACGGTGCCTGTGCAAATGGTACAGTGCCAGGAACCAACTCAACAGTAAACTCAATCTCTCTCTCTCTGGCGGTAGACCAGGTAACTCTTCTGGAAAAACATCCGGAAACTCGCACACTACGGGAATGTCCCCCACTCCCGAGGTAACCTGGTCAAGGGTCATTGCAGAAACTACAAAACCCTGACAACCAGAGGCAAGCAACTTCCTCGCACTCAAAGCAGAAACTAAAAGCGAGAAGTAAAGGTACGATACTCTGGAAGTAGAACGCCGGTTCCCCAGGTATCCGCAAGTGCACCCTCTTCCTCAGGCAATCCATCACTGCACCATACCGCTCTAACCAGTCCATACCCAAAATCACATCATAATCCTGCAACTGCAAAGCAAACAAGCGAGCTGACAACCACTGATCCTGCAACTGCATAGGTACCTCCTCGAGACAGTAGGACGTAAGGACAAAGTCCCCTGTCGGCAACTCTACTGCTAGCTCAATAGACTCTCCCGTACTCAACTCTCCAAGGGAGTCTAAAAACTCCTCAAACACAAAGAGTGAGAGGCACCGGAATCAAACAAAACTCTAGCTGTAAAACCAAAAACTTTAACAGTACCTTCCACTAGCTGAGCTGCCTCCGCGTTTGCACAGGTCAAGTGAGTAACACGACCTCTACCTCTCGGCCCACCAGAACCTCCGGCCTGCTGACGCACTGCACGGTGCCTGCTGCTGCTGCTGCTGCTGCGTTCGGCTGTGATTGGGTCTGCTGCTGCGGCACACGAGGTAACAAGGGCAATCTTCGCCATGTGACCTATCTGGTCACACCGGTAACACTGACCAGTAAAAGAACGTTGTGCCTGCTGTGAAGGATGCCCTACCGGCTGCTGAACACTCCCAATAGACTGCTGTCTCTGCTCTACCTGCCTCCTGTCACGTCGAAACTTCCTCCGAGATCCTGACTTCTCCATCGTCCCAGCAGAAGTGGACGCATAGGAAGTCGTGGCCTTCGAGTGCCTGCACACTACTCTACTACTGCTGCCGTGGCTGAGTAGGAACTACCTGCGTCTGAACCTCTGTGCTCCGAGCATGGTCCGCAAAGTATCAGCCTCCAACATTGCCACTGTCTGATAGGCCGCCTCTAAGTCTGTGACGCGTGCAACTATCAGCGCCTGCCTGAGCTCTGACCTCAGCCCCTTACACAAACTGCTGAGTCCTCAGACTCTCATCTGCCATATCTGCGGAGCATAACGCCCTAGCTCTACAAATCTGGTCGTGTACTGCACTACAGTAGAGTCCCTCTGCTGCAAGTCCAGAAACTGGTACAACCTCTCCGTCCGGACATAAGTAGGATAGAAGGCCCCTCTCAAAAGAACAACAAACTCCTACCACGGAAACTATCTAAGTGGGCGAGACTGAAAAGTAGTCTCCCACTCAGAGGACCACCAAGCAACGCATGCGCCTGCAACTGGTAGCTAGCTAACAACACTCGCTCCTTGAGAACACACTCCATGGAACGGAAAGTCCGCTCCACTGCATCCAACCATGCCCGCGCGATGTCTGGATCAGGCTGGCCCAAAAACTGGGGAGGCTGAAACTGTAAGAACTCCCTCAACACCTTCCCAGTACCACCCTGGGGTACCGGCGCTCACGGTGCTGAGTTACAAACTGAGCCATCCCCTCAAGAAATCGGGTCAAGTCTAATCCCTGAGCTACCTGAGGAGGAGGTGGCGGCGGTGGAGAACAATGCCACTGTGTGCGTCCTTTGGCAAAGGCTACGTTTGCTGAGGTGGCGGGGCGTCTCCAGCCTCCGTAACGAGTCGCCTGCTCGGCCACACCCTCTCTAGGACATCGCCTACGTGCCATAGTACTATACACAGAGCAAAATACACACACATGAATAACAATTACTCCGGGCTATTTAGCTGCTACATACTCTTTGTACTCTGAGTTAATATGATGGGTATTTCCTTATATATATCTCATCAGACCAAGCTCTGATACCAAACTGTAGCGACCCAAAATCCGCATTACCAGTAACCAACCAGTAACCCGAATTCTGACCCGCTAACCCACGAGACAAGCTCGGAAGGGTAAAAAGTGAATGTCCGAGGAGACTATATATAAGAAGATACACACCATGTAAAGCTGTAAAATTTTCACTATACATGAAACATAATATGTACAACTCAGAGTCCGAGCTAAGTACAGAGTACAGAAGTACAACAAAAAGTACTACTCACTGCAGCTAGGGCGCACCAACACCGGAGTGGCTAGACTCGCCTAGAATGGGAGTCGACGATGACCCACCTGAAAGGGAGGGGAGTGAGTCTCAAGAAAAGAGACACAGTAGGGAAAAGTGACCCCCACTGGCAACAGTACTAAAGTGCGGAAGTAAAACAGAAAGTAAATACACGTCGCATCACAACCAAAACTAGTAACACCACGCGTCTCCTTGACAGGAGTGCGTTACAAGACTGTAAAACCTCGCGGCTCAGTAACACACCTACACACAGTAAGTAGGACTCAGCTACGGTCTATGGCTCGGGTCCCGTCACCATAGAGTCTCTCAACCCAGCCACGTGTGCACACTACAGATGCTCTCTCTCGCGTCTGGTCCACGACCGGTTTCCCCCTACCTTGACCCTAGCGGTAGAGAAGGGGCTCCACAGAGACCGCTAGAAACCACAAGGACTACGCACAGGACAGAGACGCTCTCAACATCCTGGCTCACCGACGGAGGACCCCACACGGTGGTCATCTAGACAAAGCGTCGCTCTATGTCCAGGGACAAACAGAAACAGAAGCACGGTAACTCAACGCGAGTACAGACGGTAACACTCTCCACGTCTGAAACACCGTACAATAGACGGACACCTCGTGTCACATCTCGACATAGTTATTACGTATATGCACAGGCGGAGCCATACTCTAAGCCTGGCAAATTGTGTTAACAGGCGGACATCGCACGTCAACACCTTGAAACACAAATAGGACCAAGACCTGCTGGGACACAAGATATTAACGGCAACATCGAATGTCGCCAATCAAGATGTAGACGGACTCATATTGCCGCCACACTTGGTTAACGACAATAGATCTTGTCGTTAACATCAAGATTGAAGATCTCAACGTCAAATATGTGGACGTTAATATCCTCAGCCCCCTGAACCTAGAACAGCGCCAGGTCAATCCAACTGGGCAAATCCGCCCAACAACCATAAAATTGATGGAGGGACATCTCCTCACATCTTCTAACACTACCAGAACTTCGGAAATCCACGATCCAACACTGGATCGCCCAAAAGACCCAAAACTCGGCATGGTATAACCCACCCTAAATGTGATTAGCATACTAATCTACACAAATAAGCATGCTGATCCGTTAAGGAGGGTTTAAGGGGTTAAGTCCTACCTTAGAACGCCCAAAAATCTCCTAACAGCCACCAATCGCGTCGGAACCCCTCGAAGTCTCCGCGCGAATCAAACCAATTCTTCGCGTTCCCGCTCGATCTTACACCACCTACGTACCAGGGTCTTCCCACAAGCTCCCATCAACCATTGGAAGAGGTGGAAACAGACAAAGGTAAAAGTGGAGGGAAGGAGAGGAAAGGAAAAGGAAGGTTGCTGCTCTCGTGCTGTCATATTTCTACAGAAGCCACAAATAGACGTCCCAACAACCTCTCCGCCTATTTGAACCGCCATGGGTCGACGTCTGGACAGCTTGCCATCACGTTCATCACAGGAACCCTCCAGAACCAACAGCAAACTCCACACGATGGACGCCAACTCCCAGTCAACGGCTAACCCCCTGGCCGTCAACCCAAGTCAACGACAATGTCCCTGTCGTCAACCACAACCGAACCTCTACAAGATCCAATAAGGATCCGCTAAGACCCGAGACCTTACAACCCTGCACATATTAAATGCTAGAACAATAGACAGCTAGGCTATCTCTTGTTGTCAGTAAATGTGGATGTGAATATTCACCAAAAAGCAATGCCAATATCTTGTTTAAGAGATGTTGATAGAATATGCACGATAATGAAAAGATATCATCTGCATGCTGCAGAGATACATTCTGTCTTCATTAAATGCACACAGTCAGACAAATAACAGAAAACTTTGACTATTCAACGCTTTAAAATAAATGTCAAGTTGATATAAACCATAAAGTCGTTGTCTATATATGACTTATGAAATCGTTATGATCAAGTCAGTTTCACCAGTCGTTATGAGTCATAGCAAATCGTTACATTTACTGAAGGATTTAGTATGAACACTTAACATATAGTTATAGAATGCAAGCCATTGTGTTCCCGAAGAAATCGTTGTGAAACACTTAACAAATCATTATAGAAAGCAAGTCGTTGTGTTCACCGAAGAAATCGTTGTGAAACACTTAACAAATCGTTATAGAGAGCTAGTCGTGTGTTCACCGAAGAAATCGTTATGGAACACTTAACAAATCGTTATGAGCTTTAAAGAAATCGATGTGCGAAACAACTCGTTATGAGCTCTAAACAAATCGTTGCAAAAAGCAAGTCGTTGCGAATTCTAAAGAAATCGGTTATGATGACTTATGAAATCGTTACGGAGAGCAAGTCGTTGCGAATTCTAAATAAACCATTATGATGACATAAGAAATCGTTACGGCGAGCAAGTCGTTGCGAATTCTAAAGAAATCGTTATGATGACTTAAGAAATCGTTATGAGTCAAGTCGTTATGAGTTCTGAAGAGATCATTGCGATGACTTATAGAATCATTGCGAAACGATTTGTTTGTAATCAAACGATGTCACAGTAAAAAATCGTTCAGACACTTAAGAAATCGTTATGAATTCAAATTGTTATAGCACTAAAGGAAGTCGTCGTGACTTTCGACAGAAGTCGATGTGGACTTAGAGAAATATGATCTTGACAAGATAAAAGCTTCGGAAAGGTAATACTTACCAATATTGGCTTGTTGACCTTGGTATATTTCCTATACTTAAGACTTATGAAGAATCTGTTAGAACTTTTTTGTTAGGGTTTTTGTTAATCCCTAAATAAATATGAATTAATTAAAATTACATGGGGACAGACTGAGCATCAATCTCCCCCTTTTTGGTGATGACAAAACTTACAATAAGCATGAATAAAGAATCTGAATATTTGCAGAATGTATTTCAGACATGCTAAGTATTTTTCTCCCCCTTTTGTCATTAAGCAAAAAGATAATCTGAGACAAAGAATGAAGAGAAAAGATAACAGAGACAAGCAAATGTAGTTTATTCATTCTGAGGAGGTACAAGTGTAATAGGCAGGAGATAAAAGAGAGGCAAAATGAGAATAATCTCTCAGGCCTGCTTTTCCTGTCTCTCAAAGTAAGTCTTGAAGGGTCCAGGGCCAACAGAATAATTTGTCCCAAAGAGGGAGCCATTCTTTTTAGGTGAAGGACCAACTGAGCTTCAAGGAAATCATTGTACAGATCTCTATCCAAGGATGCCTTGTAGTAGGTGACTTTTCCAAGCTAGCACAAGCAAGAAACTGATTAAGGGAAACATGATAGATGATCTACCTATGCTTCAATTCCTGGCGCATGGCGACATAGACTTTGTACCTGTCCACCGAAGTTTGAAGAGGTCATTAACAAGGTGGAGGGAATTTATGTCTAGAAAGGTTGCAGCTGAGATTGGAGGGCGGCCTTCCCTGGCTAAGGTTGCATTTGTATCCGACAATTGCTGAGCTGATAAGGGATAGAACTTGCCCAACCTGCAGGTGTCTCTTTCATTCACATTCTGACAAGGCAGGGGCTAGAATCTCAACACGATGTGGCCTAGTGGTACTCCCTAAGATAATTCTGGAGAAAGCTACCACACTGCCCTTCTAACTTTGATTCTGCCCATCACTCCGCAAAAAGATCAAAATAACTGAGCCACTGGTGTATCCATGAGCAAAGATTGAAGAGGAGAAAGATGGTAGCCTCTGTCAGTTGAAGAGTAGCATAGTCCACTTGAATTGCTGCAGTGCCAAGCTCAGGTGCAAGATTTCGGATGGCTTCCCTGAACTGACTGAGTTGGACTTCAGGTAAACGTGAGATACCTATAATCATTAAACATGTTGAATTGCCTGATCATCTTGATCTCTTTCTGGATGAAGGGAGCCCAGGAGTTGTTATGGTGGAGCAGAAACCATTCTGACAAGGTGAGAGAGTGATCCCTGGGAGGAAACACTTCAGATCTAGCAGAGAGAAACTTGTTGTAGAGGACCTTATTTGAGCGTGCCCATTCTTCTTCAGATAGGGATTAGCAGAAGAGAAGATCTTGGCCTTGACAACCTTGGTATGAGAGGTGTAAGGTAGGATGGTTTGAAGATGGTCAAAAAGGTTTAGGAAAGGTAGATTGAAGACAGTGGGAAAGACCACTTTGTGAGGTATTCCTGTAGAGAGGCCTGTTTTTAGTGACCTCTTGAGAGAAAACCACAAGGGAGGATACAACGGATTAAAAGATGAAGAGTTTTTCTTTCTTAGAGGGAGGACAGGAGGGATCAGAGACATGAATATGTTGGCCAACTTTGAGAACAGAGCCAAGAATAGTGTCTTCAAATTCGTCTTTGATGGGGCTCAGATAGGGACCATCAATTTGAGTTCCTTATGGAGTCATGGTGATGAAGGAGGGAGAGAGATGAGATGAAGAAGGGATGGTGGAAGAGAAGAGGTGTGAGGAGATGGTCCAGTTGATGAAGAGGGACCAGAGGAGGAGGCTCCATTGATGATGAGGCTGGAGGAACCTCAAAGATAGATGGAGGTGGAGGAATATGAGGGAAGAGGCAGGAAAAAAGTAGATTGAGAAGGAAATGGTGTTGGAGAGGAAATGGGTCTGGGTTGAGGCTTTTTGAAGGTCTGGGGAGCACGAGGTGCTGTAGAAGCTGAGGGTGGAGATGGAGGAACAGGTGTGTGAGAAGAAAAGAAGGAGCTGGGGGCTTGGGTGCCAAGACTTCTTCTTCTACCACTATCTGCACAGTTCAGACTCCAACGCCCTGATGGCCCTTGGCCTGGAAGTATCAGCATCCAAGTTCTGATCTGCAGGAGGTGCAGGAGGAGGAGGAGCTTGAGCTCCAACTGCCTTCAGAATCTCAGCTACCATAGACTTCATGCTGCCCATCTCTTTGTTGAACCATTTCATGGCATTTCCTATTTGAGAGATTTCCTTAGTGGTGGATGCTTGGCTCATAAAAATGGAGTTCACATCACATTGAAGAGCACAAGATCTCACCTTGAGCATCTAATCATTCAACGACAGGTTTCAAATTAATGACAATTTTCTGTCTCACCTGCCTCTCAAAGGAGTAACTGCTAAGAGTGGAACTTCGGAAACCACTTCTTTTCCTTTCTGCCTTACCTCTGAAGATGGAGGCTGCTGATCATCATATGATTCTGAGGAGCTAGTTGTCTCCCCATCTCTAGGATCATTACTTGGGGGATTGTCATGTTCCTTCCCCTGAGTGCCATCATCTTGTTAACTGACAAAGACTTCATCAGCAGGCACACTGCCCATAGGCTCATCACATTGTGCTGCTTCTGCTGGTCCACCTTTAATTGCTCCCCCTCAGTAGAGCATCTTCTTCCATTGACTCTTGCTCCCTCTGAATGGGAGCATCTTCCATAACAATGTCTTCAGGAGCAACTGATTCCTCAATGTGGCCTGATGCCACAACCTCTTCCTCTGAATTTCCAACAGCCTCTGGAGTGACTTGGGTGGAATGAATAGAATCCACACCTCTCTAAGGATAGAGGCAAACAATGGAGGTGGGCAAAGGATCTGCTGCACCTACCACTGCTTCTCCTACTGGTGCTTCTAGAGGTTGAGATTCGACTGTCACTTCAGGGGACCCTGCTAGCTCTATTGTCCCTGCTACTTGAGCTGTCAATTCAGATGGTCCTGCTACCTCTTGAACTGCTGATACAACGACTGCTGCCTCAACTTCTGCTGCTAATGCTACTGCTGCTGGTTCTGCTGATGCTTATGGCACTTCTTCCTGAATATCTAGAATATCTCCTATAATGGCCTCTCCCTCTGCTACAGAGGTCTTAGACCAAACTTCCCAACAACTGAGAACCCACTCTTCCTCAGATTTCTGGACCTACTTGCTTGGCCCATCTTCTCAACTACTGCCCCAGATAGATCAACACCAAAGTGTTTGAAGATCTTGGTAAGCAAATGGGCATAGGGCAAAGAACATTAAGCTTGCTCTTTGTATCCCAGATCTGATCATGGGCAAACCTCATCCTTTCTATAATTACTTTGGCCATGTTGATCTCCTTGTTTTGTATGGCCCAGAACATCATATCCGAATCTGCTTGGTACAAGTGGAGAATGTTGCACTTCTAGGAACCAAATCTGACAAACTATGAAGTGAAGGAGGTGGTTGAAAGCATTCAACTGATTGATATATATTTTCCCATCTCTTAGTCTGAACCCTGGTCCTACAATGCCAGACCTTTAGCTTGGGCGTCCACGATGTGAACCCCACTGTGACCGGTTGTGCTCACATCAAAACATCTTCAGAAGATCATGAACAATCTTTATGGGATACCTTTGACTGAAGATGTCACAGACCCATCTATCTCTGATTTCAAGCAAACATAGAACCCTTCACGAGGTCTGGATAGCTTACCTCAGAGAAGGTTGAAATAACTGACCACTTCATCCTGCTCATGGCTGCTACAACTGTGCATCCCGTTCTTCTCAAGATCAGCAACATCTACTGCTTTATTCCCACACCCTTGGTCTTCACAAACGAACCTCTCCTGCTGCTCAGGATTAAGGAACTCAGCACCGTAGCCCCAAGACATCTGGAGATGATGGATGCGGCCATGGAATCAGGTGAACAGGGTTTCTGGAGGGTTGAGAAGGAAGAAGGAGTGAAAGCCCTTAAGAAATTTGTCGCGGGAAGGAGAGAAGAGCTTCAAACTTGCAGAGAGTCGATGTCCGAATCGTTAGGGCATCGGCTTAGGCAACCAGACGAAAGAGGGAAAAGGTAGAAGATGGAGATGAAACGTCCCACATCAATTTTGTAATTGAATAAATGCTTTGTGGAAGTGAGGAGCCAAAAGGCGGCAGAAAGCGACAAAAAGAGTTTGAATATTCAAATCGACTTTAATAAGAAGCGGCCAGGAAAGATAATTTGAATTCCTTTTGCTTAAAACCATGGAGGAAATATTTACTTAATTCTGAAAATTTATATGCCAATTTTAAACAGAAATTTTTCACAAATTACTATGCCCAATTCCTTTCTAAGAGATGTGAATCTCTCTTCATGTAAGGCTTTTGTGAAATGTCTGCTAACTGACCATTTGTATCAATAAAGGTATTTAAATATTACCATTTGCAACATGATCACGAATGAAATGATATCTAACCTCAGTATGCTTGGTCCTTTAATGTTGGACTGGATTTTTGGTGAGATTGATAGCACTGGTGTTGTCACACAATAGTGGAATCGATTTGATATTTAATCCAAAATCTTCAAGTTGTTGCTTTATCCATAGGAGTTGTGTACAGCAACTTCCAGCAGCCACGTACTCAGCTTCAGCTGTAGACAGTGCCACTGAATTTTGTTTCTTTGATGACCAGGATATCAAACACCCTAAAGAAATTGACAACAATCACTGGTGCTTTTTCTATCTACTTTGCATCCAGCATAGTCAGCATCAGAGTATCCTACTAAATCAATTTCACAAGATTTTGGATACCATAGACCTAAATCATGAGTTCTAGCTAAATATCTAAATATTCTTTTCACAGAGATTAAATGTGATTATCTAGGATCTGCTTGATACCTAGCACACATGTATACACTAAATAGAATATCGGGTCCACAAGCTGTTAAATAAAGCAATGACCTATCATACCTCTGTAGATCTTTTGATCTACTTTCTTACCATCTTTGTCACTGTCCATCTTGTTGATGTACTCATGGGTGTTGACAGTGGCTTGGTTTTCGAATCCAAATTTCTTCAAGAGTTCTTTGGTGTACTTTGCTTGGCAGATGTGGGTTCCATCTTTTCCTTGCTTGATTCACAATCCAAGGAAATAATTGAGCTCTCCCATCATGCTCATCTCAAATTCTCCCTGCATCAACTTTTCAAAGTACTTGCAAAGGGATTCATCAGTAGATCCAAAGATAATATCATCTACATAAATCTGTACAAGTAGTATGCTTTTAACTTTTGATTTTATAATAGAGTGCTATATACTTGACCTCTACTGAAACCATGATTTAGAAGAAAAGAACTAAGCCTTTCATACCAGGCCTTAGGTGCTTGCTTTAAACCATATAATGCTTTATGAAGTTTAAAAACATGATTAGGAAATTCTGTGTCATCAAAACCCGGGGTTTGTTCCACATAAACTTCTCTTTTTTATAAAACCATTTAAGAATGCAGATTTGACATCCATTTGAAATAGTTTTAAGTCTAATGCTGATGCATATGCAAGTAATTTCTAATAGCCTCAAGTCTAGCTACAGGTGCATAGGTTTCATCGAAATCTATGCCTTCCTCTTGGAATAGCCTTGAGCTACCAGTCTGGCCTTGTTTCTTAAGATCACACCAGCCTCATCCAATTTATTTCTAAACACCCATTTGGTGCCAATAACTGGATGGTCTGATGGTCTGGAACAAGAGACCATACTTGGTTTCTCTTGAACTGATTTAGTTCATCTTGCATGGCCAAGATCCAAGATTCATCACCATAGCTTCATTGACTGTCCTCGGCTCTATTTGAGAAACAAATGCTAAATAATCACAGGGTATCATGTTACCTCTTGTTCTTACCCCAATATATGGATCACCAATAATATTCTCAGGTGGGTGATCTTTCTTGTATCTCCACTCCTTTGGAAGATTTTCATGAGTAATTTCCTTTTGTTGCATGTCTTCCAGAGGTGGATCATCCTTGTCCTCAATTGATGTATTCTTTAGTTTCTTGGACAGTTCATCTGCATCATCATTATCACTATCTTCTTCCTTTCTCAAGGAAGGGTTAGTTTCATCAAAAATAATATGAACAGACTATTCAATTAATAAAGTGTGTTTATTAAATACTCTATAGCCTTTGGGTTTAGAGGTGTACCCCATGAAGATGCCCTCATCTGATTTGGCATCGAACTTACCATGTCCCGTTTTCCATTATTGTGGATGAAGCAAGGACATCCAAATGTCTTGAAATAGCTGATATTGGTTTCTTTCCTTTGAACAGTTCATATGTAGTCTTCTTTAGGATTGGCCTGATCATTACTCTGTTGATAATGTAGCTTGCTGTGTTGACTGCTTCAGCCAAAAAATACCTTGGCAGATCATATTCCGATAGCATTGTTCTTGTCATGTCCAATAGAGTTCTATTCTTTCTCTCAGCAATTCCATTTTGCTGTGGTGTCCTTGGTGCTGAGAAATTATGCTCAATTCCCTGATCATCATAGAACTTAGCAAATTTTCATTCTGAAATTCACCACCATGATCTGATCGGATAGAAACAATGCTGAACTTCTGATCCTTCTGGACTTTCTTGCTGAAACTGACAAAGTTTTCAAATGTGTCATCTTTATGCTCTAGGAATGATACCCATGTGAATCTTGAGTAATCATCGACTATGACAAATCCAAAGTTCTTTCTCCAAGACTGGTAGTCCTCATTGGCCCAAATAGATCCATATGAAGGAGCTCTAAGGGTTTTGAGGTTGTTACCACATTCTTTGACTTGAAGGAACTCTTGACATGCTTTCCTTTTGCACAAGGTCTGCAGACACCATCCATTTTTGTGCTGACCTTCGGAAGACCTTCACAAGATTCTTCTTAAAAAATTCTCATGTCGTCTATGCTGCAATGTCCTAGTCTTCTGTGCCATAATTCAGTAGATTGATCCTTGCTTGCTGTCAAACAGATGTCCTGATCCTTGAGTTCTTCAAGATGGAGTGCGTACAGGTTCTTCTCTCTATTGGCTTCGAAAAATTACTACTCCATCCTTCAATATGCTGCACTTTGATTCTTGAAACTGAATCTGATCACTTCTGTCCAAAGCTGGCTGATGCTAATCAGAATGTGATTCAGCCCTTTGACAAGCAGTACATCTTCAATAACTATCTTTCCTTTGTTGCTCACAGAACCACTGCCAATTACTGTGCCTTTCCCATTGTCTCCATAGGTAACTATTCCTTCTTCAGCTTGGAGATGGGTCAATAGCTTCCGATTCCTGACATGTGCCTTGAGAACCCACTATCCAAATACCATTTGGATGCTCGAGTGTTACCCTGAAATAAAATCATCAAGTTTTAGGTACCCAAATTCTTTTGGGTCCTGATTGGTTAGTATCATTGAATTTCCTTTAATTATACATTTCTTATGTCTTGTTGGCCATGTTGTTATGATATGTCCTAACTTGTTACAGTGACTGCAACAGGATAATTTTGTTATTTTTTCTATATATTTAAATTTTACCTTGTATGCAATGTCTTGTTTAGGTACAAATTAAGCGTTAGATATATTTAGGATAAACTATGGTTTCTTCATTGTCTAGGGGTGTATATCCTAATCCATTTTTCTTCTTACCTAATCTTCTAGCACCTTTAATATTAGGGAATTTTTACCATTAGTGAATTTTTCAATGTGCTAGATAACTGTATATTTTCATCTGTTAATGATTTTATTTCTGTTTTCAGTTCATATGGCTGCCTGTTTTTCCAACTTAATTATTGTCATTCTTATCCTTTAGATCTTCACATAATAACTAATTATTCTTTTAAGTTCAGTTAACTGTTTTTCTAGTTGCTCATTTTCAGATTTTAGATCTGAGTTTGTATTTCTAAACAAGTAACATTTTTCTTAATAATTTTCAATAATTTAGATACATCTCTATATTTATCATATAGTTCATTGAAAGCTTCTTCTAAACTATCAAAATCTGAACCATTACAAGAATCAAAGGATGAGTCAGAGGTTACCTTTTCTTCGGTATTTGCCATGAAAGCCAGGTTGGCTTCTTCCTCATCACTGGTTGAGCTTGACTCATTATCTGAGTCACTGTGTTGCTCCATGCAGCTGCCATAGCTTTCTTCTTATATTTCCTGAACTTCTTGGAGCTCTCTCTCTTTTGAATTCAGGCTTCTTGAGCTTTGGACATTCAGTTTTGATATGTCTTGGCTTTTTGCACTCGTAGTATATGGGCTCACTCTTCTTTTGATCCTTCCATCTAGTTTCTTGAAGTCTTTATTTCTCTTGAAGTGTCTTCTACCAGATTGGAACTTCTCTTGTTTGCTAGAATGCGTTGCAATCTTTTTGACAGCATGGCTTCTTCATCTTCATAGCACTTGAGTTCTCATTTCAGCTGATTACTCATCTGACTTGTCTTCTTCTGCTTTAAGAGCATTCGAATGCTTCTTTGCTAGAGGACTCTCCTAACCTTCCATATTGATCTCATGGGCCATAAGGGACCCAATGAGTTTTTCCAAAGACATCCTCTTCAGATCATTAGTTCCTCAATAGCTGTGACCTTTGGGGTCCATGAGGATGGTAAGGATCTAAGAATTTCCTCACCATGTCTCCAATCTCATGGTTTTTCCTAGTCGGCTAACCCATTTGTGATATCTATAAATCTACTGAACATGTGGGTTATGGATTCACCTGATTGCATCTGAAATCTTTCATATTGTGTAACAAGAATATCAATTCTTGTCTCCTTCACCTTGTCTGTGCCTTCATAGGTAATTCTAAGCTTTTCCCACATCTCCATTGCAGATTTGCAGGCTGAAACTATGTTGAATTCCTTTTTGCTTAGTGCACAGCACAGAATACTCTTAGCCTTACAGTTCAAGGAGATCTTTTTCTGTCATCATCTGTCCACTGAGCTTTCTCATTTGTGACCAAGAGATCGCCTTCTTCTACTATTGACCATATCTGATAGTCGTGACTGGAGAAAGTACTCATTCTAGTCTTCCACTAAGCATAATCCTCACCATCGAAGAGAGGGGGTCGGTTGACAGACTGACCTTCAATGTTACCTTGGGCTGGCCATGGATCTTTACTGATCAGATCGTTGGATCTTTCTTCTTTGCGAAGAGACATGCTCTGATACCACTTGTTGCCCAGTTGACTAGCCCAAAGGGGGGGTGAATGGGTCTTTACAAATTTATTTAGGTGACACCTGTACATAAAAATATCACAAAACAATCTTCGATGTGGTTAGTAACGATTAGTATGAACAACAAACCCACAAAGAATCAATCACACAACGCAAGGAATTATCCTGGTTCAGACCTCCTTTCTTTAGGAGTCCTACGTCCATTCCCTGAGCAACAACTCAGGTTTTCACTACTAGGGTACAGTCCCCCTATGGACACTACAACACCCAGCTCAGCTGGTTCCTTCACACCAGAAGGGAACAATAACACCCTAGATACCTCACCAGGTCTTCCTTCACAACCGAAGGGAAACAACACCTTGGATCCCACCAGGTCTTCCTTCACACACGAAGGGAAACACCACAAAGAGAATAGAATGAATTCAATCCCCTGGATCAAGCTTTTACAAGCCAAGATCTGAAGCAACAAGCACTGAGAGCAAAAGATCTAAACAAGGTACACTCTCAGAACTACACGGGCTCTCTTAGATATTCTATTACAGCACAGAGAGCGAAGACCTAAAGATGATGAGGAATGAGATCCCTGGCTCTAGACTTCTTGCAGAAGAATTTGAATGCTTGTATGCGAGATATTTGTTCACCGCTCAGTAACTACTCATTCTTCTCTTCTGTCTTGTATTTATATCTTCTTTTGAAATACGGCCGTTGAAGTAACCGTTGTCTCTTAGACTGGTAGACGTTAGACTGCTTGACATTTGGAAGCTTCAACAATCTTTTATCCATTTGAGCACGCAAAGAGATAAGGTCTTCTGGCATCTATATGGTCCAAAGTTGTATGACAGAATGTCTTAGGACCCTGCACATATTAAATGCTAGAACAATAGACAGCTAGGCTGTCTCTTATTGTCAGTAACGTTGACGTGAATATTCACCAAAATAGCAATGCCAAATATCTTGTTTTAAGAGATGTTGACAGAATATGCACGATAATGAAAAGATATCATCTGCATGCATGCAGAGATACGTTCTGTCTTCATTAAATGCACAACAGTCAGATAGATAACAGAAAACTTTGACTATTCAACGCTTTAAAATAAATGTCAAGTTGATATAAACCATAAGTCGTTGTCTATATGACTATGAAATCGTTATGATCAAGTCAGTTTGACCAAGTCGTTATGAGTCATAGCAAATCGTTACATTTACTGAAGGATTTAGTATGAACACTTAACAAATCGTTATAGAACGCAAGCCGTTGTGTTCACCGAAGAAATCGTTGTGCAACACTTAACAAATCGTTTAAGAAAGAAAGGTTGTGTTCATCGAAGAAATCGTTGTGAAAACACTTAACAAATCATTATAGAAAGCAAGTCATTGTGTTCACCGAAGAAATCGTTGGAACACTTAACAAATCATTATGAGCTTTAAAGAAATCGATGTGCGAAGCAAATTGTTATGAGCTCTAAACAAATCGTTACAAAAAGCAAGTCGTTGCGAATTCTAAAGAAATCGTTATGATGACTTACGAAATCGTTACAGTGAGCAAGTCGTTGCGAATTCTAAAGAAATCGTTATGATTACTTAAGAAATCGTTACGGCGAGCAAGTCGTTGCGAATTCTAAAGAAATCGTTATGATGACTTAAGAAATCGTTACGGCGAGCAAGTCGTTGCGATTCTAAAGAAATCGTTATGATAACTTAGAAATCGTTATGACGGGCAAGTCGTTAGAGTTCTGAAGAGATCGTTGCGATGACTTATAGAATCGTTGCGAGAACGATTTGTGTGTAATCAAACATGTCACAGTAAAGAAATCGTTCAAACACTTAAGAAATCGTTATGAATTCAAATCGTTATAGCACTAAAGGAAGTCGTTGTGACTTTCAACAGAAGTCGATGTGGACTTAGAGAAATATGCTCTTGACAAGATAAAAGCTTCAGAAAGGTAATACTTACCAATATTGGCTTGTTTGACCTTGGTATATTTCTTGAACTTAACACTTATGAAGAATGTGTTAGAACGTTTTTTGATAGGGTTTTGTTAATCACCAAAATAAATATGTAATTTATTAAAATTACATGGGGACAGATTGAGCATCACTTTGCTGGCCGCCGCCGGCCCTTGTGGGCTGGCGGGGACGTTGACGCTTCTGCATGGCTCTTTCTACGGAGGCTGGGTCTTCTGGAGGAGGTGATCTCATCCTAGGAGGAAGTCTAATGCTCAAATAATAGCTACCTCCAAGCCGCCCCCGGCCATCTGCATTGGAGTTAAACCTCCTGCCTTTACAGACTCAGGTGAACCAGTGGTTTTCTTCTCGCCGGAAGAAGTAGGTAAATTTATCCAAACGTTTAATCTGGCTATCATTGTGAGGTGTGCCTATGGCCGATGCTCCATCCCGGAGTTCATGTCGTGCATATCCCAAAGACTTCTGCTGAAGAGGGACTTCATTATTAGTACTCTCAATCACCGGCATATGCTACTTCATTTTGAAGTTGAGGATGATTACATGAAGGTAGTTATGAGGAGTTTATATATCAAGGGCCGTTATATAGATTTTTCAAATGGGATTCTCAATTGATTTCAATGCAGATCCAACTATCATCCCCATCTAGATTGGTTTCCCCATGCTTCTTGTGAACTATTACTATGAGGATTTTCTGAAATCCATTGCTGGTAATATGGGACATGTCCTCAGGATTTATGAACCCACTATGGCATTAACTCAAACAAGTGAAGCCTTTCTCTGTGTGGAGCTTGACATAGTTAAACCCAGGCCGGACAAATCTGGATTGGTTGTGGCACAGAAGGATTTTGGTAGAAGATCAACTACTATAGAGTTCCAGTGGTTTGCTCCTCTTGCCACAGACTGGGTCATGCCGTTGCGGATTGCTGTAAGAAGCAACACAACTAGATGCTCAAGTGGCTACTCAAAAGGAGCCTCCCATGCAAATCCTAGTGGAGAAGGTAGGAGGTTTCTTAGTGATCAAGAAATCTTGGAGGCAGAAGATGCCCCAACAGGGCACCGCGGTGTCCTCGGGGAATCGGTTTTCTATGTTGGTGGACAACTAAGAGGATATTGATGCCAGGCACTTGCAATCTGGGGAGCAGGGATCTGGTCAGGCTTTACTGCATGAACGTTCTCCGCATCGCAGCTTCAGGACATCACGTTGCATGGGCTGCATGGGGGTGTGTTGTGGTCAGACAAGAGGAAATTGATGAGGACGGTACAATCTGAGGAGTAGGGATCTGGTCAGGTTTTACTGCATGAATCTTCTAACGCGTCACACCTGTAGGACATCACGTTGCATGGCCTGCATGGTGGCGCCTGTATTGATGGCTCTCATTGCCTTGGCAATGGGGAATCTTCTGTGCGGAGTCCAACTGTGGGGGTTGAGGGTTCTCCTCTAGTGCCCGCAACGGGAGAGGTGGAGGGAGTTGCAGGTGAATCTATTACAGAATCTGCCAAAGATTTTCCTAAACCCCCAGATGAAGTTTTAGGAAGGGTCTCTAGCCTTGCTGCCACAGAGAATATCTTCATGCCCGAGCCAGTTCTATTACAAGATTTGAAGACCCATAATAAAGCAGGTGCAACTACGCGTTCTAAGGCGAAAGCTGGAGGGGGCTCGGTTGGTTACTCTTCATCATGAATAGTTCCTTATTATGTTGAAATATTAGAGGCATTACCAACTCTGCCTCTAGGAGGTCCCTTCGTAGAATCACCAGGAAATATGGCATGGATATTGTGGCTGTTGCTGAGCCTATGGTCCCTTGGACCGTGCATCTTCCTTATTCAAATACATTAAAATGCAGGAGTTTGATGGAAATGGGGGAGAGAACTCCAAAATCTGGGTTCTATGCATAATACTTCCATGCAACATATCAACTGTTCTGACCAACATATCACTTTTTCTATTTTGAATGATAGTAATGTCCAGATGATGGTAACAGTGGTGTATGCGAGCTGTAGTGCTAGCTACAAGTGGTCTCTCTTTGATGATCTCATTCAATTTTCTGATAATATTGATGTTCCTTGAGTGGCTGGGGTGATTTCAACTGTATCGCCCAGCCCTATGAGAAGAGGGGGGTCGAGCTCCAAATATGCAAGCTATGGCTGATTTTAATTCATTTATAGATGTTGCTTCTCTCTCTCTACTGCTGGTTTCACTGGTTCGCAATATACTTGGTCCAACAATCGAACGGGGCAGGCTTCCATTAAGGCACGTCTGGACCGGTTCCTAACTAACAGAAGATTTGATAACAAATTCCTGGAGTTCTCTATTAGACACTTACCCAGAGAACCGTCTGATCATGCTCCTTTACTGGCCTATATTCACAAGGTGGTCAAATTCCCGGCCAGATTCACATTCTAGTTGATGTGGTTCTCGAATGCTTCTTTTCATGAAACTGTGAAGATGGTGTGGAATTCTCAGGAGGACTGGCACCCCAACCCTCTTACCATTCTATTTCTTAAACTGAAGTCGGTTAAAAGGCTTTGCGGGTTTGGATAAAAGAGGTTTTTGGCGATGTGAAGGAGAATGTTATTTCCCAGAAGGATGAGGTTGGAGTGGCGCAAGATATATTTGATTCTAATCCATCTGTAGACAATAGAAGTGCTTTGGGGAGGCGGCTTCAAGTCTTAGAAGAGCTCTCCATTGTAGGGAGGTGTTCTGGCCCAAAAAGCCCGCATGGAATGGCTAAGAAATGGGGATAGAAACTCTTCTTTTTTCCATGGTGTGGTTCAACCGAATAGAAGATGAAATAGAATCCTCTGCCTTCAGATTGATGGTGCTTGGTCTGAGGACCAGGATGTGTTGCGCGTTGAAGCGGCTAAGTTTTCTTAGAATCTGTTGCAGTCATCCCCTCATTCGATTGATGAATCCCTGCTTCAAGTAAATCCTTCTCTCATTTCTGACAGCCAAAATACTTTTCTTTGTGCTCCTCCGACTTCGGATGATATCAAGAGTGTAGTATGGAGTGTGAATGGGAATAGCGCCCCTGGGCCTGACGGGTTCACTGGCAAATTTTTCAATTCTTGCTAGGACATTGTCCATTGTGTTGTCCATTGTGAAGTTGTCGCGGCTGTGAAAGGATTCTTTCAAGGTCACTCTTTTCCGAGAGGTGTCACCTCTATGCTAATTGCAGTTGTTCCCAAAAAATCTCACCCGGCTACTTACAATGACTTCAGGCTGGTCAGCCTTTGTAATTTTTGCTACAAAATACTTTCAAGAATTATTTGTGACAGGCTGGTTTCTATCCTACTTGGAATATTTCGGAGGAACAAGTGATTTTTTGAAAGGATGATTCATCCTGGATAATGTTCCTCTTCCTAGACATTTAGTTCGGGATGTTGGTCGTAAAGTCAGAGGTGGGAATGCTATTTTTAATTGGACATCAGAAAACCTTATGATAGTGTAGAATGGGATTTTTTGTTTGCTGTCATGAAGATTTGGCTATTCTTCAAGGTTTGTTGTTTCTATATTGCCATGATGCTCTCTAATTGCTGGTTCTCAGTTCTTTTTAATGGCATCCCTGCGGGCTACTTTAAATCTTCTAGGGGTCTTCGTCAAGGTGATCCTATTACCCCTTCTCTTTTTATTATTATGAAGGAGGCCCTCAGTAGAGGTCTTAAAAACATGGTTAACACTGGGGCCATTATTCCCTATGCTGGGCCAAGAGGGTGCCCAGCCCCATCTCACCTCTTTTATGCAGACGACACGCTTATTTTCATGAATGGCAGCATTTCTAATGTGAAACGCCTTGTGTTGTTCCTTAACAAGTATGCTAACTCCTCGGGGCAGTCTATCAACCCAAGCAAAAGTTCTTTTATGGTCTCGGGGAAAGCTACTATGACCTCAATTCAATGAATCAAGGAGGCTTCTGGTTACATGCAGCAGGAGGGTCCTTTGATGTATTTAGGGGTTCCTCTATGACCTGTAGAGTTCTAACGGCTGACTACAGGAGTCTCATTGACAAATTTAATGCTAGACTGGGAGGATGGAAGTCCAAGCTTATCTCTCAAGTCGGGAGGGTTGTCTTAATTAACTCAGTTTTATCCTCCATCCCGATCTACCTTGTTGCCTCCTCTTGTCTTCCAAAATTTGTCCTCTCTTATATGGAGAAGTCAAGCTGCCTTCTTCTGGAATGGGTCTGATGGTTGTTACCGCGTCACTGGGTTGCTTGGCACATCATTCAGCGTCTGAGATAGGAAGGTGGCCTTGGAGTTCGAAGTATACACCATGTTCAACATGTCCTTGGCAGTCAAACAGATATGGAATATTCACCATGGCACCTCCCTCTGGTCGGTGTATGCAAGGAAGCATTTTTATACCAACTTTGATCGGTTACCAGGCATTCCTAAACAGATATGCATGATGTAAACCATATGCTTCAGAAGAACACTAGATGGATTTATGGCAAAGGTGACAGGATTGACGTCTTGAAAGATATTTGGGGGTGATCATCCTCTAGAGAATATGCTTCAGGTCCCCTTCAATGTGAGGGCATCACTTTACAGGAAGTAGTCCCTGATAACTCTCACCCTATTAGATTGGTCCTGCCAGATTCCATATTTCAAGGGGTGCAGTTGAATGTTGAGGAGGACAAATGGTGTGGGCCGCTTCTCCTAATGGCATTTTTTCTGTCAAATTTGCGTATAATTTGGTTAGGAATGCTGGTGTTCCTCATCCTGCTCTTACCAAGATGTGGCTTCAAACTTTCAATCCCAGAGCCTCGCTTTTCTGTTGGAAGGTTCTTAACAGGGCGGTTCCGATTGATAGTAGAATTATGGACTGTGGTATCCCCTTGGCCTCTCGGTGCCACTGCTGTGCATCTCCTTCGGTGGAGGATCTAAATCAGATCTTCATTAATAGCTCCCCTGCGGGAAGATTTGGCGTTGGTTTTTGCCCCTCATCAGCAATGATTTACCTCCATTCAATATTACTGCTAGAATATGGGCTTTCATCTTGCAAGCTAATGTTCAATCTTCAATTGGCATTATATCTCTCTATGGCATAATGCTCATTCTCTGGGAACTCTGGAAGTGTAGATGCGCTGCTAGGTATGATGCCAAGAAAATTCGGGTCTATGATATAATCAGCAAGATCAAGATAACATGTCCATTGCTCTGTCCAATACGTCATTCAAAATGGTTCCCATGCCGGCTGAGTTGGACATCCTTCAGATATGGTTTTGGCCCTCATGTTTCTACTAAACATTTGAAGTTTATTCGGTGGATACCCCCCATTCAGAATTTTTGTCTCAATGTTGACGGGGCAGCTAAGGGTAGTGTTGGTACATGTGGGGGAGGTGGTTGTATTCGGGATAAAAATGGGTTTGTTCTTGCGGCATTTGTGCATTATTACGGGAGGGCAACAGCCTCATTGTTGAGACTCGCGCCCTTTGTGATGGCCTTCGGCAAGCAGCCTCTCTTGGCATTGCTCTCTGTTATATATTCAGATTCTCTTGCTCTTGTTCAGTCTATTAAGCAGCGCAGATGCTCTTCATGGCCTACTTACAGATGGTGGTGTATTGCTCGAGACATGCTTCATGATCAGGCTGCTCAAATAACTCATGCTTTTCGGGAGACCATCGGCTGGCAGATCAGCTCGCCAACCATGCTATAGCTTCTAGGCACAATGACTACTTTTGGAGATCATGTAGCCTTCCTCCTTCTTGTAAGGGCTCGCTTATGTTAGACAGATCAGGTCTGTTGAATGTTAGACTGATCTGATTGGGGTATGCCCCTAAAATGTTCTTGTATTCATGTTTTTTATATAGTGTTCACCCAGGTGCTCTTTCTGGTGGAGTGGGTCCATTCACCCCCTCTGGGGAGGTGCACTCACCCAGTGTAAGGCCTAAGGACCCTTTTGATTTAAAAAACAATAATAATAATTTAAAACTAGTTAAATACGTACACACCGTTATCTCAGATGTAAAAACACATCTAAAAATGTTGTAAAATCATATTTAGACTTTAAATAGTGTTCTCTAGTGACCCATAAGAAATTTAGGCCAATAAAAATCTTTTGGATTGAGTTTAAAATTATTGTGACTTATTATCATAATTAAGGAATATGTCGAAAAATTATTATCACACGTACGTAGATGAGTCAAAAAACTAATAAAAACCATTGATGGTCTTCAAATAATATCCTCTAATGACCCATCAAGAATTTGGGTCAATAAAAATCATTTGGGCTAGGTTTAAGAGTTTTGTGACTAATTATCTTGATTAAAAAACCAAGTCAGAAACTGTTACGATGGAAATAAAACGTGATCATAAATTAAATAAAAATGTTGGAGAGACTCCAAACATCATGCATTGATGACCCATTTCGGAATGGGCCAATGGATCATTTTGACCCAAGAATAAAATGGAGCAAAAAATTAACCAGAATTCGTAACCCTAATTGAGCTGAAAATAGAAAGAGGTAATTAGGGCAAATCCCAAGGCAATTAGCCTTTCTTGGCAACCCAAATTCATGCCTAACCATGTGTGAGGTTTTCTAAAACCTCACACACTCTTTTGGGTGAGAAATCATCAAAAAATGGAAGGTGTTAACCCAAAACTGCAACCCTTCCTTTCCTACACTCAATGGACTTCTAAAAACCCTAGATGCATATATCTTGTCACGAAACCTAGGGTACAAAATTACACATTGTTGGGGTCATGGGAGGCTGTTCTTGAGCACCAAAGGTGGAGGAAATCGCCCCAACTCAGAGCCTTCTCCCTGTTGCGTCTGCATCGATCTATGCAGATAGCTCTTCTTGGAGTTGACCAAAGGTAGGCCAAACCTTAGCCAAACGTGCAAGACTTATACCACTAGAAAGAGGGTCGAGTCTAGTTCCTAATCCCACTTGTTTGCCTAATTTCCATTTAGTAGATCTGGTGTATTAAGCGTTTTCCTCCAGGCGGTCAGAATTAGGGCTTTCTAGAGAGCGAATCTTATTCAACTCCAAAGGAAGGTCATCTTCTTGCCAAACTATAATTAAACTCGTCCATGCTTGAATCCATATGTATAGATCATGTTCTCACTGTTTTCTCCAATTTTTATTTTGAGAGTTTCACAAATTAAATCTTGCATGATCTTGACACTGTACTAACATGATTTAACCTTGACTTGTCTTATAAGTTCCATACCTCTCTGCGGAGTAGTTTTTAGACCAAGTGTTTCAACATAGAACTTGTTACCCTATGAGTCTACTTTCATTTGGCCTAGATTTCCTAATTTCTTTTTACCGTACCGAGAGTATTATCCTGAACATGAACACTATGTCAGATTCACATAGTTAGTCACAATACATTTTTTTACCTAGTCAAATGACCTTTGTTTCTTGATATTTGCTACTGTACAAAGTATTAGAAGTACTCTAACTAAAAAAGGGGGTTTCACCCGATTTGGATCACCCTAGCATTTTTTTTTATTTTTTCAAACCCATAGGTGTCAAACCTAGTTTGAATCGGACTAGGAAAACCCCTTATAAAGCACCCCTGGGCAGATCAGCCATGTTTAGCCCGTTTGACGTCGTTTTCATGCCTCGTCTTCTCCTGTATGAAGTTAGTTACTGATTCATGCATATATCAACTCATATAAAGATTTAAAACATGTTTACATGAATATTAATTGATCTTAAGTTCACGATCATATTCTCTACTTGTCGATTATCTACTTTTTGCCTTATTATCAACTTACTAAAACGTAGAGTTACTTTCTAAAATTGGTCTTACATATTTTAGTACTCATGATACTTGCCATATATATAGTTTCCAAAAATGAAGTTTCCATAAATGGAGTTTTTATAACTAGAGTTTCCATAATCAAATTCACACATGCACTGGAGCGATTCTCATGCGTGGCATGCGCATGCACTCTAGCACGATAGGAAAGCCCCTTCTTGGCTTGTGGTGACTCTCTGTCGGATATTCCTTTTGCCAGACTAGTGACCCCTTGACCAAGGCCTCTGTAAGTCTCCTCTGACCATGGATTCCCACATGGCCGATGAGCAGGTTGTACCAATGAAGTACCCGGAAGTTAGTGTACACGTATCTCTTCTCTCTTAGCATTCTTGACGAGTTCTTTCTCTTCTCAACTTGACTTTCTCGGAGTTATCAGTATAACATATGAAACCAATTTATTAAATATAGAATCTATGTAAATGTGTCGTTATGCTTCCAGATTGAACTCTTGACTCGATATTCCCAACATACCCTTGACCTCTATATCATTATTGACATGACACTCTCGATAATCATCACTATTAACATGATAGTCCTGAACTTTCTCCACCAGTCTATCCTTATTGACACACATTACCTCTGTGATACATTCTTGAAATACATTAGTGATATTGGAGTCATGGACTCAAAACTCATTCTTGTTACCCATGAGTCGACGGGCTCATTGGGACACATGCCAGTGTTGCACAATACGAACCTGACCGAGGGCCCGTATCTGGTCCTGGAGATTTTGGCAATGTCCTATTACCTATGGGTGTGATTGTCGGATTCGCCTCAGACAAAGTCTTGTTTACCCCAAGGTGTTGTTGCCCAGTTTTCCCAAAGATGTTCGTTACCTCAGGAGTTGATTGTTAGGTTGATCCCCTAACAAAGTCGTATGCCTGGAGTGGTGCGGAATCATGATTGGTGCTTGGCATGGCACGTACTTGTTACACATGATAAACTTACTTGCTTGTTACCTGCTACTGTGTGCTGGTCCTTAACCCGAGTGGCTGAAGGCCGTACTTGCATGAGGCACCAGTAGATCCAGCGTGATATTCTTGTGGAGTGCTCCGAGTGGGTTACTCAAAATAATTGCTAGTGAAATGGCCATCTTGTTACATGTTATCTTGCTCTTGTTCATGAAGTTACCATCTTGTTAGATCATTGTTCACAATATCTTGAACTCTTGTATACACCTTATTGGTAGATTGATCTTTACATCTCTTGATCTCACAATCTTGCAGAATACACTGCACACGTGTTACTACCGTCATTTTAATTGCATTGTACATAGCATGTTCTTACCTTCTAGCTTTTAAACTGTTAAATACTTATATCAATGCTGGAAGATGTAAATCCTACTGGGCGAGTGCGCTCATACCTGCTCTCTTTAACATTTCAGGTAGTGAAGGTAAAGCTAAATGATGGGACTTGTGCGTTGAGCGTGGAGTACACTTAGAAAGTCCATTCTTATTTTTATTTAGATTGGTCATGAATGTAATTTCCCTTTTCTTTGATAGATAGATAGATTGGTGAGCAAGGAGTGTTTCATTTGGCATTGGAGGTTGTAATATTCTTATTGATAAATAAAGGAAGAAATTTTGATTATTGCATTGTGGGCCCTATTTGTAAAAGCTATTGGTCTATAACTTTTGAATGCTTGCTTGTTCGTCTCATGTCCTAATTTATTCTGCTGCCAAAATAAAATTGGGGGCGTGACATCTTGCTTCAACACAATTTGCTCCTCAGCTCTCTTGATATTTTCATCAATATAACCACACATTTTTATTCCAGAGTTTGAGAGAGATCTTGACAGCCTTGAGCTTAGCCTGAAGTTTGTAGAAAGAGTTAGGAAACCACAAGTCCTGTCCGTCAAAGCTTGGTAACACAATTCAAAAAGGTTTCATGAGTCGCCCACATATTTTAAAAGGTGAACCGCGATGGCTGGGAATAAGATATTTACAGATGATTAAAAGAGGAGCATGATCAGAGGGACCACGAGGAAGATGCTGACGCTAAACACTAGGAAATTGGCATGACACAAACTGTTAACAAGAACTCTGTCCAATCTAGCTTTAATCGCATGATTGCCAACCCGGTTGTTAGAAGTAACCCAGACACCGAGATGAAGTCATTAAACTCAAGAGTAGAAGTAGTGTTATGCATAGACCACCTTTCTTCTCACAAATCAACAGGCCTTAAATCACCCCCACCACCCAAGGAACATTCACAGTATCAGCCAGTTCAAGAAGGCCCTCAAACAAACATCTTCTATCTTGAAAGTCGCAGCTAGCATATATTGATGAGACAAAGAGAAGTGGTGAGTCACCTTGGAAGATCATACCCAAAACATGCTGAGAAGAATAAGTAAACAATTTGAAAGAAAAAGGCTTATTAATAAAATCAAATCTTGGACTTCTCCAGAATCTCTTCACATGATAATCCATACCCATAATTGCAACGATGGAAGCCTTGCTAATACTCATCTTAGGTTCAAAGATAGCAAGAAACTACAACTTGTACTTCTTCACCATGATCTTGAGGGCACTTTGGAGCCCAGGTTAGAGAGCCCCGAATATTCCAAAACAGCATATGAGACATCATTAGGAAACATACCCACTTTGAACCGCAGCTGCTTTAGCCTTAGATGCCTCTGTGTTCGTCGTCCAGTAATCATTACTGTATACTCTGGCATGGACATATCCAATTTCAAATCATCCCGAGTATAGCTGACGATTTGTGAAGGATCCCGAATATATCTTCTTAGCATGGAAACCATGGAACACATCATGAGCATCTGTAAAATCTGCTGGAAGCTCTAATTTGTATGTGTTTCACCAATTCTTTCTAGAATCTGGAATGGGCCTACATATCTTGGACTTAATTTATGTTTTATTTGAACCTCAAAACACCTTTTGTTGGAGAAACTTTTAAGAACACAGAGTCACCAACTTCAAACTGTAGTGGCCTACGCTGTGTCTCTGCATAACTCTTTTGTCTGCTTTAGGCAGTTTGAAGCTTTTCTTTGATAAACTTAACCATCTCTGCACATTGCTGTACAAATTTTGGCCCCATGACTTACCTTTCTCCTACCTCATGCCAATTCAAGGATGTTCTACAAGGTCTTCGATATAGAGCTTCATACGGTGCCATCCTGATACTTGTATGGTAACTATTGTTGTAAGCAATTCTACCATGCCCAAATGTTGTTCCCAACTACCTCCCCAAACTAACAACAAGCTCATAGCATATTCTTAATAGTCTGGATTGTTCTTTTCCCGTCTGTCGTCTGGGGATGATATGCCAAACTATAACTCAATTCAGTACCAACTACTCTCTGCAAGCTTCTCCAGAAATCGGAAGTAAACCTGGATCCCTGTCTGAAACAATAGTTACTGGAATTCTATGCAACGACACAATTCTATCCACATATAACCTTACTAATCTGTCCACTACCCATGACATACTCACGGGTAACAATCTGCGTACATTTGTCAGCCTGTCAACAAAAACCCAAATTCCATTGTGACGACGCTATCCTGGGCAAACCTGCTACAAAATCCATGGCTATGTCATCCCACATCCATTGTGGAATAGGCAATGACTTCAATAAACCTCCTGGCCTTGATGCTCTGCTTTAACTTGTTGCATACTAAACATCTTGCTATAAATTCTGCTATTTCTTTCTTCATATTTGGCCACCAGAAATACTTCTTCAAATCTTGATACATCTTTGTGCTTCCCAGTGGATAGTATACCTGGATCGGTGTGCTTCTTCCATTACTTTCCTGCTTCACTTGGGACATACAACTTGTTCCTGAATCGGACACACAATCATCATCAATGGTAACATCTTCCATCTTCACAATTTCAGCCAAGTTTTCATCTACTTTTTGGGCTTCTATTATCTGCCAATACAAGGATGTTCCATTGTGCTGCTAGCTAACACTACTCGCTATAAGGAGTTCTCTGCTACATCTTCATATAACTTCCATCTCTTATCATCATGTGACTAATCACTGCTTTTCTACTCAAAGCATCTACAACAACATTGCCTTGCCCGGATGATATGCTAAGCTGAAATCATAGTCCTTTAAATATTCCATCCATCTGCGCTGCCTCAAATTCAAATCCTTCTGTGAGAATATATACTTTAAGCTTTTGTGATCTGTGAAAATTTCAAATCTCTTGCCATACAAGTGTGCCTCCATAGCTTTAATGCAAATACCACTACTGCCAGCTCTAAATCATGTGTTGGATAATTCTCTTCATGCCGCTTCAACTGCCTAGATGCATAAGCCACCACTCTCCCATACTGCATTAGTACTGCCCCAAGTCTTCTCCTGGAAGCATCTATGTACAAGACAACCCACCTCGTCTTGGTGGTATTTCTAGTATAGGTGCGGAAGTGAGCCACTTCTTTAATTCCATAAAACTGCGCCTGCAATCGGATGACCATACAAAAGGCACTCCTTTCCTGGTAAGTCTTGTCATAGGTGCTGCAATCTTCAAGAAATCCTGAATAAACCGCCTGTAATAACCTGCCAAACCAAGGAAACTTCAGATTTATGGTATTGATTTTGGCTCCTCCCACTTCATAACTGCTTCTACCTTAGCTGGTCCACTGCAACACCTTCCCCTGAAATTACATGCCCCAAGAACAGAATTTCCCTTAGCCAGAACTCACATTTACTGAATTTAGCATATAACTGATGATCCCTTAATGTCTGAAAAATATTTCTCAAATGAGTTGCATGTTCCTCTTATGAAGCTAAGTACAAAACCAATATATCATCTATGAATACCACAATAAATCGGTCCAAGTACGGGTGAAATATTCTATTCATCAAGTTCATAAATGTTGCAGGTGTATTGGCTAGCCAAATGGCATAACCACAAACTCATAGTGCCCATACCTCGTTCTAAGTGTTGTTTTATCAATATCTTCTTCTCGAATTCTCAACTGGTGATAACCCGATCTCAAATCAATTTTAGAAAATACCTTTGCCGACTACAATTGATCAACAAATCATCAATCCTAGGAAGTGGATACCTATTCTTAATAGTGACCTGATTCAACTGACGGTAGTCAATGCACATTCTAAGAATGCCATCTTTTTTTCTAACAAACAAACTGGTGCTCCCCATGGCGAGTGACTGGGCCGAATGAACCCTTTTCTAGCAATTCTTGCAACTGTTTCTTCAACTCCTTCAGTCTCTACAGGTGCCATCCTATAGGTGCCTTTGAAATTGGCATACTACTTGGTTGCAATTCCACTGTAAAGTCTACCTCTCTATATAAGCCAACCCTGGTAACTCTTCAGGAAATATATCCACAAACTCTTTAACCACTGGTACCATTTCTACTGTTTTACCTGTCTCAACCAAACTGACTGATTCTAAATATGCTACACACCTTGCATTAATCAATCTCCTAGCTTTAAGTGCAGAAATGATAAACTATGGACTGTAGAATGGCATACTGGAATTCAACATAACCTCTCCGGGATGACTGAATCTAACTATCTTCTTCCTGCAATCAACCACTGCCCCATATGCCTCTACCCAGTCCATACCAAAAATCACATTATATTCTTTTAACTGTAATGCATATAACCTTGCTGGCAACTGATTTCCTGTATGATTATGGGACCCTTATCTTAGTAACATGAAGTAGCATAAAATCACCTGAAGGAACCTCTACCACATGCTCGCACTGCCTCTCCTCAAAGGGATGAACCATACTATCCATGAAATCTTAGAATTAAAAGAAGTGACGCACCTGAATCAATTAATGTTCTAGCAAAATTCAAGGAGAGGTATTATACCTTCAATCAATTTGATGCATCCGCTTGAGCTCTCGTGATTCCCATGACTCGTCCTCGTCCCCTCTGATAAGGCGGACCTCTACCTCGCTCGGCTGATGGCTGCTGGAATGCTGCTGCTGCTGCTGTGTACCCCTCTGCCATAACTGCCTCTTCTAAGATATGGACAATTTTTAATCAAGTGCCTCGGTTGATCACAATTATAACATCTATACTCTGGGGAACTGTGGGCTGCCTGGCTGTACTCTGCTGTGATTTTGGCGTGCTTGAACACGACGTAAGAGTCTGACGCGTTCATGTGAATCGCGATCGTGCCCTACGTCACGATTTTGATCGCGACAGTACAGTTCTGATGCCTCAAACTGTGTGCTGCATGGTTTTCAGAGCCTGCATGAAATACGACATGGACTCCCGTCGCGATTCGGATAGTTTTCCCCACTCAAGTTTTTCCGTGCTATTTTTATATTATTATTTGGAGCGCATGTTATGAGCGCGATGGGTAGACCGTCGTGCTTCAATCATGAAGGCGACGGTACAGGCCGTCGTGATTTGATTCTTCATAGGTTAGGCTTGTTCCGACTGTACATTATGTTATGAAATGCATCGACTGTGTCCGACGCGGATTTCAAGACCTAATCGAGGCCTGTTTTACTGGTGTAGAGTTCATAGTTTGCATGTCTTGGTTATGGTCATTGCATGAGGTCGGTTTAATGGCTTAAAAGCAGTCACCCATTAAAAGCTATAATTACATGAATGTTATTCTAATTGTTCTCTAGATGTGACCATTCATGCAACTAGTGATTTGCTCTTCTCACTGTTCTATCTTGCTATAATGATAATTGTTATGTTAAAATATTGCAAACCATGTATAATTAAATGCATTGTCATCTCATGCCATCATGTTAATTGTTTTCCGCAAGATTGAAACCGATGGATTATGGATTGAGATACGTACATCACTACACACTTGCACTCATAAGCAGCCCTTTGTTGGGGATTGGAAGCTCTCTATTGGTCATTCCGTACTGGCAGACTAGCGACCTTTCCTCTAAGACCTCCGTAATTCTCTGTATTTCGTGGATTCCCTCATGGAGACCGAGTCGATTGTACCATTGAAGTTCCCTGGAGATAGCGTGCACTTCCTCTCTCATCTTGTTCTCGTGAGTGTGATCCATAATCTAGATTTAAGCCATTAATGTAAAGAGATAACTAAAGCTTAAATTACTTCGTTTATGCTGTCAAAATTATCTCTTAACTATTTTATCATGAAATCATGTTCACATTACTTGCTACTTGTCCTCATCATCATCTTGAACATGACATTACTATTGCTTACATATTAAACTCCTGTTATTGGCCATTAATGTATGTGGGTATCTACATTTAAAATTAAGTGGAGATGCTAACTGGGCATGGTGAGTGTCCAAGGGCTCCCGTCTAGCCCCAATGTTGGAGAGTCATAAATATACTGTTGTACATGGGGTATAATGATTACTGACATTGCATTTGTGCTGGGAAATAGTGTCGTGTTGAATGCTAGATACAATAACCACATACACGTTGTCCTAGTGTGCATTTCAAGGTGGATCTTTCCTTGGTGTACATTAGTGTCTTCGTGCCTAATTAAGTGAATCGTGTTAAAGTTCTTGCTTGCATGCTTGCATGATATGGCCATCCTGCAATTATTGCAATTTAAGTGATATCTTGCGTGCTTGTTTACATGCCACACTATTGATAACGCTTGCTCCTTATATCATTCTAGATCTTGCTCTATCATGTTCAATCTATCTAGCTTGTTCAAGTATATTGTTTAATGAGTTTTATCCGTACATGCATATCTAAATCATCTTGCTTACCTAGTTCTAAAATGTTAATCACTTATATCGTTGCCCACACATTGAGATATAAATCCTACTGGGCTAGTTGCTCATTCCCTACTTTTAACCATTCTTGGTGAGTATGAAATACAAGAAGAGGAGCAAGTCGAGGATGGGAATGCGTCCAAGTGATGAGCGTCCAACCATAGAGATATTATAGTTTACTTTGAGTGTTAGAGCAATGTAGTAGGAAGTGAGGAATTAATGTAATTTGCTTATTTGACTCTTAGTCCTGTTATCCAATAGTTAAGAGTTGTATTAGTTACCTTTGAAACAGTAAGATGAGATTTGAATACAATTTTAGTTGAGTTCATTAATTGGGCTCCATTATGATTTTGCGTTGATACACAATTAGTGCTTGCTAGCTAGAGGCTTATTTTTCGACTGTTCACTTCTCGGAATATCGACTCAAAT
>JACBKR010001039.1:0-49825 GCA_014218235.1 Colocasia esculenta
GAACCCGCCCAACGCCGGCGCTTGTGCATGGCTAGCCAACCGGGCTACGGCTGGTTTCAGTAAATATTATACATATAAAATATATATTCGGTTTATTCGGTTTCAGAAAGTGAAACCGGTTCGGTTCGGTTTTTCGGTTTGAACCGAATTCTGAACAGCCCTAATAAGGAGACGAATGATGCAAGGAAATTTAAACCTCTTACATAGGTCTTGGAGCCTTGGGATATGAACTGCGGCCCATTGTCGGTGACGAGGCTGCCTGGTACTCCAACCGCGCAATGATGTCTTCATGATGAATCTACACACGGTCGAACCTTTGATTTCCGCAAATGCTTCTGCTTCGGCCCACTTGGTGAAATATTCAGTAGCAGTGAGGATGAAGGATTTTTGTTTTATCTGAGCATTAGGATCACCAAGGGGTCCGATGATGTCAAAGGCCCACATGGAGAAAGGCCAGGGAGAAGATAGTGGATGCAAGAGGAAGATGGAGCATGGATTTTATCGGCATGGATTTGGCATCTGACACCACCTACGAACGTAGGCGGCACAGTCCTCTTCTAGGGTTGGCCATTAGTAGCCCTGCCTAAGGATCTTTTTGGCTAACATCTGACGTTCACATGCCCTCCGCATTCACCGGAGTGGGATCCTTCCACTATCTTCCAAGCCTCTTCATCTCGGTCCACACAACCTAGAGCATCCATTTAGAGCGCGTCTATAAAGAACTTCACCCACGAGGGTATACTTTAATGCTGCTCTACTACGGATAGCTCGCCTATCTTCCGCTTCGGCTTCTTCTGGGAGGGTACCGTCTCTGCAAAATTGCTCAATCTCATGGTACCACACGGCCTCTCTTCTTCCATCAATTCTCCTAATCAACAAGCAACAACTCCTTCGCTTCTTTCTTCTTTGCCTTCAGAACTAGGGAGCTCCTAAGGTTTGAGAACCAAGGATCCTGAGTTGAGGGAGCTTCTAACCTTTGAACAGTGATAGTCTCTGCACTACGGCTGAGAGGGAAGGAGAGAGACGAAGCTAACGATGCCAGCATCGGCCAGGATGTTTTGAGACCGAGGAGTATGAATGTAGATGAGTTGACGGAATTGCTTGGCTAGGAGCGTGACCAGATCTTGATAAGGCTTGAGTTTGGGGTCACGGGCGATAGGTAGAAAGGACTTGCCGAAGAACGAGCTGAGAATCTCCTATGATCTTAAGGTGACGCACGCCTAAAAGGTAGGCAAGCTTAAACCGGCTAGGAGAGCCTCATACTCAGAGATTTATTGGTGGCGTAGACTGGAGTTGATAAGCCAAAGGAATGGTGATCCCTTCTGGGGTGAGCAAGACTGCACCTATGCCCCGTCCCCTAGAATTGAGAGCTCCATCGAAGTGGAGTGACCAGAAGGGATCATGGGAGACAAGTGATAGGTTTTCATTGGGGAATTCCTCCTGAACCGTATCACTATGAAGAAGAGGGAGGTGAGCAAGGTGCTCAGCAATAGCATACCCTTTTATGGCTTTCTGAACAATAAAAGATATCGAATTGAGAGAGGAAACTTTGCCAGCGTGCCAATCTGTCGGCGAGGACTGGCTTTTCCAGGAGATACCTAATAGGATTCATTCTAGAAATCAAACTCACCTTATGAGCTAGGAAGTAGTGCTTCAATTCTGCACTACCCAGACTAGCGCTGCAGGTTTTCTCTCCATTGTGGTGAGTTTGAGCTCGGAAGGATTGAAGAGCCTAGACAGGTAATAGACTGCCCTTTCTTTGCCAGATTCGTCATGCTGAGCAAGGACAGCTCCTAGGGAGTCCTCAATGTTGATAGATATAGGATTAAAGGTTTCCCAGGGACGGGCGCCTGAAGCATGGGCGGATTCATAAGATAACTCTTGAGTTCATCGAAGGCCTCTTGGCACTTATCGTTCCATTCAAAATTAACTCCTCCCCTCAACAGCTCGTAGAAGGGACAACATCTTTGAGAGTGCTGAGATATAATCTCCTTATGAACTGCAGCCGACCAATCAAACCTCGAAGCTCAGATATGTTCTTGGGAGGAGGCATTTCTTTATTGTCTTAGCCTGTGTGGGTCTATCTGAATCCCCCGTTTACTAACTATGAAGCCTAGCAATTTCCCCGAGGAAACCCCAACACGCACTTCTTTGGATTCATCTTCAATTGATACTCTTGCGCACGACGGAAGACTTTGGCAAGTACGGAGGAATGCTCTCTTCTGGTCCGAGACTTCACCACAATATCATCCACGTAAACTTCAACATCAATATGATCATGTCGTGGAAGATAGCTAGCATTGCTCTTTGATAAGTGCGCCGGCATTCTTCAGTCCAAACGGCATGACCACATAGCAATATGTTCCCCATGGGGTGGTGAAGGAGGTCTTCTCTTGATCCTCCGGGGCTAGACGAATTTGGTTGTAACCGGAATATCCATCCATGAAAGATAGAGTTTCGACCCTGCTGTATTATCGATCAAGACATCTAAATGAGGTAAGGGGAAATCATCCTTAGGACATGTCTTACTCAAGTCCCGGAAGTCTATGCAGATACGCACTCTTCCGTCCTTCTTCATCACCGGGACAATGTTTGCCACCCACAAAGGATAGAGGACTACACACGGATGAACTTAGCTTTGTGTAGTTTATCAATCTCCTCTTTCATCTTCAAAGCAATGTGGGGGAGGAATCTCCTTAGCTTTTGTTTGACGGCAACTGCCCCTGGCTTTAGGATCAACCTATGTTCTACAAATCGGGGTCAATGACGGGCATGTCATCGTAGGACCAGGCAAATGAATCCTTGAACTCCCTCAACATTTCTATGAGTGCTTCTTCTTTCTTCAGGAGGGAGGTTAGAGGCTATGGTTAAGAGCCTGGGGTCTCCTCAGTTCCCACGTTTACCTCTTTAGTAGGTTCATCGACTGCTAAGGTAGGTTCATCGAATCTTCTCATACCACTAGCATACGCCTCAGCGGCATCCTCTATCTCACCATCATTCCCATCTAATGGGTCTTCTTCGGCTACGATTTCATATATCCCAAAGCCATCGTCTAGCCCTCCCTCTATCGGCATCTCCTCTAAGTCTAAAGCCACTGCTTCTTTGACGAACTCTTCGACAGCTAGAAGAGCGCCACACCTCTGACTAAGTCTAAGAGATATCTACGGGGTATGCCACTGCCCTTCCTTTTCCTAGACGGAGACGGGGACTTACTAGAAACTACCCCTGAACTTAAGCTAGATTTGATATTACAGGAGGCTCTGGAGAAGCGTCCAGAGGTTTATTAGAAAGGAAAACAAAGGTTGCGGCAGGGCCGCGGAGATCCCCGATGGGATCGGAGGAGGAAGCGGGCCACCCGAGCTCAGGGTGCCGGAAATAGCATCGGGGTGTAGGGGAGCAGAAGGCCCCTCACCCAAATCGCCCGAAATGGCCATGTCTGACCACCAGGTGAAGGCACGAATGGAGCGAAAGAAGGACGATGATGGCCGTTGGGGAGCAGATGTGACGGGGATCGCCGTCGAGAGCAGGAGCAGGAGGGAGGTGACGGGGATCGCCGTCGAGAGTAGGAGCAGGAGGGGGTGACGGGGATCGCCGTCGAGAGTAGGAGCAGGAGGGAGGTGACGGGGATCGCCGCCGAGAGTAGGAGCAGGAGGGAGGTGACGAGGATCGCCGTCGAGAGTAGGAGCAGGAGGGAGGTGACGGGGATCGCCGTCGAGAGTAGGAGCAGAGGGGGTGACGGGGATCGCCGTCGAGAGTAAGAGCAGGAGGGAGGACACACACATTTTGAATCTAATTTTTTTTTGAATTTTCTATATATATATTTTTTGTTTTTTTTTTTTTTTAATAAAAGGAATTACATTAGATTAATGGCTTCGGGAAAAGGACAGGACCGAACCATTAAAGAAAATGATGAAGCGGGGTGAAGGACAAATGAACGCCTCAACGACGTCGGGTGAGATTTGAATAATGAAAGGGAGAGGCAGAGGAATGAAACTAACAATAATCGAGTACGGACGAAATAAGATGAGTAGGATGCCGGAGAACCCAGGCCAGAGCTCCTGTATAAGCAGGGGTGAATGATCCGACTGAATTTCCTCACCAACTCAGGCAACTGTCGCCTGGCGGTGGTTGCTGATGACGATAGTGCAGCCACTTGCGGCACATTTTCTTCGCTGAACATCTGATTGACCGCAGAAATAAGGTCTTCTAACTCTGGCTCTTCTTCCTCAGCTTCTGACTTTTCAAGCCAGACTAACTGATGAGACAACATCCTCTTGATCCGGATCCTCAGTATCTTCCTCGGCTCTCTTCTTTTGTTGGGCCGCTTTTCTCCTCTAAAGCTTGATAGGCCGATTTGGGTACTTCCGTTGTGGCGTTATATCCGGCTGGATGGGCCCCTTGACGAAGTGCTCATACAAGGACCAGGTGAGCGGGCCATGCCGATTGGGGAGGAGATGAGAAAGTGGCCCATTCTGAATATCCGAGGCCACGCTTTGTGAATTTCTTGGTGGTGGCCACAGTCTTGGTTTGCCCTTGGAGATGAGTACCCAGACCTTTTCCTGACTGATAACCCAGCCTGAACATCATGTCCCACCCCTTCGCATTTGCGTTCACCCCTTTTCTGATTGCCATTACAGGTGGAGACACAATTGGGCGGTTAGAAGAGAATGTATAGGCCAAGTGTAGTTGACATCAAGCACCGAGATGATGGGCTTATTGGATGGCCATACCGACGGTAGCACTCTTTCAACAGCTTCCACTGTATGTGTCGTCGTCACACTTTTTACCTTGACAATCCGCCCTTGGAAGGGGAACTTCAGACACTGATGTGCTGTAGATGGCACTGCCCCTAATGACTCAATCCATGGGCGCCCTAAGATGGCCTTGTAGGTGTGATCAATGTTCAATACATAGAATTCCACAGACATTACGAGGGGACCCAATCTGCTTGCAAAGTGATGATTCCATGGCAGGCACGTCGCGAATTGTCATACGCAGCGATGGTGGTAGGCGTGGGCTGCAGTTGACGTTCTGATATGTTGCATGCTCTAAGGGTGCTTAAAGAACAAACATTAATAGAAGCTCCCGTGTCCACTAGAGCTGCATCGACGGCCACTTTGTTTATGGTGAGTGTCACACATAAGGGCATTTTTCTGGCTTCGGGGGCAGCCAACTCACCGTCAGAAAAGGTAATGGTGGGTCCCCTATTCACTATTGAGAGCACTGAGGATAAGTTATCCGGATTCTTGTCTTCGCTGACCATGACTCTTTGCAAAAAGGCCCTGAGAGCGTCCTGGTGAGTCTGTGATCTCTTAATGAGCTCTAATATGGAAATCTTGGCGGGGGTCTGATCAAGGTGCTTCAGGATATCATATTGGGTTCCCGTGCCGGATCAATCTCTTCTGTATCTTGTTGCTGCTGATTGTTGGTTTGTTGGCTTGGTTGGCCTGGCATAGGCACGGATGCGCTAGGGTATATCCGATGGAACATTCGCCCGCTCCGGAGGGCAAGATTATGGTGGAGTGGAGGGGTAGGGGTGTCAAGGATAGAAGGGTTGGCTAGTAATGGTGCTGGTGTAGGGGAGAAAGCGACGTTGTTGGGTGGAGGGATAATGGGATAGGATGGCGAGGTGATGGTGGCAATGTGGGGTGTGAGGGAGGGAGGCATGGTGGATGTAGGTGCGGGAGCAGTGGGCGTGACGTGAGAAATAACCAGAAGCTGGCCTACTTCATGATCGTCATCGAAGGCCCACTGGGCTTCTGGTGGTAGATGGTGGATGACGGGGTTAACATGTGCAGGCGGAGGAGGTGGTGGAGCTGGTTGAGGGTTCAGAGCAGGCTGATGTTGCGACATGGGATACGGATTATGCCGAGATCATTTGCCGGCTGCTGCGCTGCTGCTGTTGCTGCTGTTGCTGGTATTGCTGCTGGAAGGGTTGGTACTGCTGTTGTTGTTGCTGTTGCTGTTGTTGTTGTTGCTGCGGCTGCTGTCGCTTTTGTTGCTGCTGCTGTTGCCTCTAGCCTTGCTGGTCCCTCAAAGTTTGGATCAATCTCTTCATCTCTGCCCAATCAATCTGGTTCAGCTCATGGAGATCATATATCATGTCCCGGAATTGGAAAAATCGGACACATTATGGCCCGGATGACGATGATAGACGCAGTACTTTGTTTGATCGGCCGCCATATTCCAATTTGCCTTCTCAGGAGGAGTCTTAGGCATTTAGTGACATGAGGGCTGCAAAGACATCAGCTAGAGACTCGGGCAATGGAGGGTATTGGGCTCTCTTGGGTCCATTGGGCTTCCTGGGGGCATAGCCATTTTGAGGTGGAGGGACCTGGGAGTATTGGCGCTGATCTTGAGGAGGATTTTGTCCTTGGGGAGGTGGCTGCCTATTGTTGTTGTTATTCCAAGACTGTTGGGTTTGCTGGTATAGGGAGACCTACCCACCGGGCCTTGGGGATTGCTAACGGCACCTACTTGTTCGTTGGTCTGGATCCCCTCAGTGACTGGGCCTTGTGGCTTCTTGGCATAGCGAGCCTTGGGGGTCTCAAACATGGAATGTATAGGCGAGTCCTTGAGTTGGGTTTGAATGAAACGGCTCGACTATATAGTTGGTGCATGGTAGAGATGTCGTTCATGGCCAAAATAGCTCGGTAGGTGGGTGTGGCGTTGGAGATCAACAACTTTACCTTTTCCTCTTCAGGCATTGGGCAACGGACCTTGGCGGCCAAGGAGCGCCACCGGTCAGCATAGGTGGAGAAATCATCTTCTGGCTTCATCTTTTCAGCTACCAAATCCACAAAAGAGTATTCGGGTCCCACCCGATCCTGGAATTGCTGCAGAAACCTTTCTTGGATGATTTGGAAGTCCTCGGCTTCCTCGGGAGGCAATGAATAGAACCACTCCAAGGCTGGACCATCTAATGATTTTCTGAACAGGTATGCCATGAGATGGCGGTCATATTTGTGTGGTGCTGATTCATAGACAAAATCCTTCAGATGAACAAAGGGGTCCCCTACCCAGAGTATCGACGATATACAGGGAGCTCGGACTGAGGAGGCACCCGGAGGTATTGGAAGGATGGGAGGGCGATGTCGGCTACCTTTCGAGGATCAATCTGTCTCCGGAGGTCATGAAGCTCCTTCTTCATACTTGTCCACTCCGCAAAGAAATCGGAGGAAGATTGGACTTGATGCGCAGAGACAAGGGAGCGTGGCTGCTCGAAGGAATGAGACCTCTCGCGAGGAAGAAGAGCGGTGGTCGGCCGTATAGTATGTGGTTGGAGGGGATCGAGGCCGAACATCTCGTGGGGGAAGGTAGCCCGGTTCTGAAAAGTGAATGGCCCGAGGACGGAGAGGTGTAGGGTCTGCCCCAGACGAAGAAAGGTGAGGAGCTGAAGCGATATGTGCAGAGGAATCCGCCGGTCGGGCTGAGTTTTGACCCCTGGGAGATAAATGTTGTTTCCCTTTGGCAGCAGCTATGAACTCTCAGACTTGGTCCGGAGTGAGGTGAGGAAGGAGCTGGCTGAATTGAGAATGGGGGTCATCGCCCCCAGGAGGAGAAGGAGGACGTGATCGAATCCCGGTGATGGAGGGAGGCTGGATATGCCCCGGGAGAGTGGCCATGGAAGGTTGGGCCACCTCCTCGAGCAACCCAGGGGAAGGGCGTCGTCGGCAAGGACCCGAAATTGGTCCATGTCGAAGAGGGGATTATGATAAAGCAAAAGGTTGGAGGGGACTCACTCGATCTCCCTAAACAATGACGCATACACCCCAACCAATTTGGGGATAGCGACAGACCTAAACCTATCACGACAAGAAAGACAGAGATGAGAAGGGGGATCAAAGCACTCAAGTTATCATGCTTAAAACGTAAATTTCTTAAGGTTTGAACTTGACCTTTTAAGTGAATTGATTAAAGAGATGTCACTCGGTCATGCGTCCCTAACAGGAATGGACTCAAGTGCTCGGTGTGGCTAAGGGTGGTGCACACTTACACACGAGGATAGCTCAAACTAAGGATACAACTGGTACAACCAGCCCGGCGAACCGCAACGTGCGTACGGCCACGGGGACTTACGGAGGTCCTCGGAAGTGGGCCCTAGTCAGCCTATGAGTGCTCGTAGGTGAGAGGACTCACTCAACCAAGGGGGACCTGATCAAATGGGATGAGCAGCGTATGCAAGGGACTGAATGCCCAAAATGTATGCAAGAATGAGGATAAGGAGCACACAGGACGACAAACAAGTCCTCGGGCAGAGTCGCGACGGCCGGGTACACCGCGACCCTATCGCGACAGCGCGGGCTGCCGCGATAATGACAGAGGCCCGAAAATGCAGTGGGTCACCAGCCCAATTCAAACAGACTATCCTACAAAACTAAGAAACACCAAGAGACACTATAATGATACAACATGAGTCAGGGAGCAGACAGAAACCGATTCATGGATAAAACAATAACATACAAAGCAAACCTGATAACACGACGTTTGGCCAAGCCGCGACATGTTCGCGTCCTTTCTTGCTGGCGCGATAGGAACTGAGAACTTACAAATAAAACTAAACGGAAAACCCGAACCTTGACAGGATACTAACAGACAGAGACACGAAAAAACATGATCTAGGAATATAACAAGGATGCATGCTCTCATGGGCATTGGATAGAAAGAACATGGTGGACAACAGACACTAATTCCTAACGCGTCTCCCCGTTGCGCCGCGACAAGGTCGCGTTAGCGCGATCGGTCGCGACAATGAAGAGCAGGGAAATGCGCAGGAAACACAGACCAAAACACTAACAGGGCACTATAGTGACAAACAACAAGAAAGCATGGCAAGCAGACAGTCAGAAAAATCTACGATGGGCATTGAAGGTCCCACCGTGATCGCCAAAAGGTATAATCACAGGGATTGTACCCCCCCTCGACACAAACATGGATATCAAATACGATAGCATGTAAAATAGGATGTGATCGCCACCTAGCAAGTCGCCTAAGAATGAAAATGAGATGATGGCTAACTTAAACTAGGAAAAGGAGAGAGAACAGAAACAGACCTGGTGTTGCGGTCGCCATGGGCGCCGCGATAGACTGATGTCGCGTCAACCTTCGTCGACGCGTCTATGGTCGCGTCACCCTCGGCCGTCGCGTTCTCTAAATGCGGGAGAAATAAGATAAGGACCTCTTCTCATCCTCCAGCCGGCCAGAGCCAGAGCTCCTCGTAGATTTCACCTGCTTGCCTGCCAACCAAAAACCACAAAAACGCCCTATTAGAATACGTTAAGCATAGTATCTATTCTAGAAAATGAAAGACAGTGGAGAATCATGGCGGGAACGCACCTGGGGTGGTTTTAAACCCCTATGGGTATGGGAAAAACGTGGGTGGACAGTGGAAGTGCTCTATTAAAATAACATAAAAAAGCATGTAGAAATAGGAAAATGGGAGGAAGGAGAAACTGAGCCCCATCGGGCGACTCCCTGGCGTGGGTACAACTCCAAGGATGTGCAAGAGCTCCAGGAGGTCGTCGAAGTCGCCCTCTTCACGTTCCGTACTCCGTTAATGGCGGAAGAGTGGCTTTGGAGAGTGGAATGTGAAGGGAGAATGGCAAAATGGTGGCTGTGGTGCTAAGTATTGATGAGAGGAAATTTGGCAGCCCTTCGGGGTGGTAATGAGGCTCTCCTCGTCCTTGAGGAGGGCCTTGCTTATATAGAGCTTGGGGTGAGAATGAGTGATATTATCTCTTCAAAATGGTTTAGAAATTAAATGGGAGATAAAAGCCTATTAAAATCGGATGGAGAGTCCTTAGGGATCCTCCAAGAGTCCCTAGGCCGAAACCTCGCCCCAAGGGTGGAGATAATCCATAGGGATAAAGATAAAGCCATGGGAGGATAAAATAGGAGGTGCTGCGGAGGCCTGCATGCGCAGCTACTGTCGCGGCGTATCGTAGGACTGGGACACCGAGTCGCAACAGGGCGGGGCGTCGCGACAGCATGCCCACGTGTATGGATATGCATGGCCTGTCGCGGCAGCCTATACCGACGCGACTCAGAGACGCGGCGCTACGATGCGTCGCGACTATAAAATCGAATTATCAGGATTATCAGCTAACCACATGAAGGGATAAGAGTTATTATGCCCCAAGGACTCTCTCAAAGTGATAATATGCGGGATTTCAAGACATTTTAAAGGTTTAACAGGCTCAAAACAAGGCAAAATGATGGGCTCAAGGTGAGTGACCATTAGGGGCCCACTAAGATAACAAGAAATGCGGTTCAACCCATTAGTCAAAACCGGTTGTCTACAATGAGAACTGCGTGTTTTTGTTTGTTAAACTGGCAGTTGTTAGAAATGGCAGAAAAATGGCACGATTAATGGTATAGTGAGTGTGGTCACATTAGAATGCCAATTTGTGATTAAATAATAATTGCTAAAAGGTTCTCAGTTATAGAAATTAAAGAGATTGGTGAATTCAGTTATGGAAACTGGTGAAAGTGTTTTAATGAGGACCAGAGTTAGCAGAGGTAGGTATAGGGTAATGATGTAAGGGAATGGCAGAAGAAATAGCATTATGATGGGGAATAGTGCAGTGTGATCCGGTTGTTAAATGCATGAATTGCGGCTGAGAACTTTAGTAAAAGTAGTTAATGTATTTGAGATTTGTGTGGATAGATATTAAGAAGCGATTTGATTAGTGTTGTCAGGTTTGAATGATTAAGTGAGGTAATTCAGCTTATGATGTGGTATTAGCAATAGAGGATAGTAATGTGTGACAGTTAGATGAAGTGTGTATTTGTGACTAGAAAAGGGTGTAGTAAAGAGTTATAGAATAGTGTTGTTATGAATACTAATGGTAATGGAAAGTTGAATACAGAGATTTGTGTATGTACAGAGATGAGCAGCTGGTTAAAGAAAGAATAAAGGAAGAGCAATGAGCAGTCAGATTTTTCTGAGAATTTCATAAGGAAGTTGTTCACTTAGTAAGTGGCAGTGGGTAAGGATTTTGCAGAAAGATTTACACAGGATTACAGTGTTAAAGATAAGAGCAGTAATGCCAGCATTTGGGTGCAATTTGTGGGCACAGAAAAGTAAAGTTTGTGCCGGAGGCAGATTAAGATAAAGGCAAGGTAAATTGTGAATGGATATTTGTGAGTAAGCTGCAAAAGTGGGACTGTTTATTTCGGTAGTAGATCAGTAATGTTGAATAGAGGAGCCAGGCAGAATCAGATATTGTGTTTGAAGGAAATAGTTTCAATTTATGGCTATGGTAGTATTTTAATAAGAAAGATTGTAGTGAAAGTGGCACAGTGAGATTAATCAATTAGCAGAATAGTTAAGAGAAATACTTTGCAGAAATGGTATTATGCTGTTAGCAGTAAAGTTAAAGTTCAGTATTAATGACCAAATGAAGAATGAATATGGTAGATTAAAGAACAGCGATAATCACATAGTTCAAGGAATGTGCAGCAAGAATTTATGTAATAGCCTGCAGTAAGGTAATTCAGATGAATAGATGAATTTTGTTATAAAATATTTCCAGAGTTCTACAGATTAGTTAAGGAGTAGCGAGCAGATTAAAGTGTGGCAAAATAAAACAGAAAAAGTGAGGAAAGTTTGATCAGTTTAGTGGTAAAGAATTTTGAGATTGGACATTACATATTTGGGCAAGACTTTGGTAGAGGTAAAGGCAGACATTAGAGTATGTGCAGTGCAGAGATAATTAAGTAAGCTTCATTTCCCGATAAGAAAGGACAATGTCACAGCAATGAGAATGGAGGTTGTAAAGAGTTATGAATCTGGTTTGCTGAGTCAGTCAACGAATATTGTTAAAGTGAAGAAATATAAAGGATAAAGTATATTAGTAGTAATACAGCAGAGCTCAGAATTCAGTGTGGCACAGATATAATTGAAAATTGAATATGAGCCGAATCAGTTAAGCAGTGTTATTATGAGATAAGAAAAGTGCAATGTTAGCTAGAGAATACGAGTTAAAGCAAGATATGTTAACAGTGGTACGTCAGAATTCCGAATTTAAGTAAGTGGCACAATTAGAATAGAAATATTAAGAAAAGCAGATCAGAAATATCAGTATTCTCTTCCAGTGTTAAGTGAATAAGTAAGATGATTTGGGAAGCCAGTAAAGTTAGAATTGAGATCAGAGTTTATGGAGTATTTTGTCAAATGTTCGGTATGATCAGAGTAGCGCAGCGGAAGCGTGGAAGGTTTGATAATTACAGGTTATCTGAGGTTTAAACGATTAAGAGAAAGCTTAGGGTTTGTGCACAGTTGGGTAAAAAGGCAATGGTTCGTGGAAAAATATGAGTTATGGCAGTACGGGCAAAGAGGCAAGCAGTTGAAAATGTGGATACAGATAAAGCAAAGTAACGACTGACAACGATAAGCAGATATGGAATGGCACCGAGGAATCTGAAAATTTAAGCATGGTTTAGTATAGTAGAGTATCCAAAGGTGGTAGAACAAAGTGAAAGATTTTGAGCAAGAAAAGCGGCCCAGAAAGAAATGTTGCAAACACAGCCAAGAAAATGTGAAAGCAGGTTAAGTCCAAGAAGATAAAGCGTCACCGGCAAGGTAGAATCGACCACAGTCGAAAGATAAGGAATGGCAGGCGGAATCCACAGAGTAAAGCTGTAACGTAGCATATTTTTGGATCTTCGTGGATCATTGTTTAGTGGTAGTTTGAATCCGCGTTTATTGGTTTTGGTATGGTGCTTATGACCAATGTGGGGTCATTGGGCTCGGTTGTGGTTTCCGCGCGTTGTGAGGGGCTTAGTGGGCCTGCAAGTTAAGCCATAGTGCCCGTTGGTTCACTGGATGTGAACGCGACGGGGGTGTAGGTCGCGTTCTAATGCGACGGCAGTGGGGGTCGCGTTCTGGTTGCCACTGCTTTGGGTCGACGTCTGCATGTGCGCCGCGTGTCGCACGCTGGGGTGGCCTGCTGACGTCAGGAGTGGGAAGGTGACGCCCTAGTCTGTCGCGACAAGGTCGCGACGGGAAGGTACGTCGCGATCCCAACCGCTATGCGGTTTTTAAGAAGGTTGGCCGAAGAGAGCTTTCACAAGCTCTGCTCGACCGGGAGAGGAGCTGTCGCGGGTTCTTCGGGCGATTCGGCGTTCCGGCGTGGTGTTCAACGCACTCTCGACGCGAGGACATCGCATGGAGCGAGGGAGATGTCGTGTCGTAGCCGGTTTGCGCGTTCTTCGTGGTGGTAAGGAGATTCCACCATGTTTGATTGCGTGGATTGCATGTTAGCTTATTTACCGCTTAAAAACAGTAGATACCATGCCTAGGAGGTGAAATGAGCATGAAAACCGGGTTGAAACATCATGTGGGGTGGTTTGCATGGAAAATTCGGAGATGGTTCCCGAATTAGGGTTTCGCTTGAGAAGGCGACGAACCCTGCTGTCGCGATCAGGTCGCGACAGGCCGACCCGTCACGACAAGGTTTCTTATCGCGACATGTCGTGGCATCGCGATCAGAAGGCGGCCTTGTCCTCTATCACGACCACAGCCGAGTGTGCTTGTGGTGTTTGTTTTAACGGTACGATTATCCAATTATCGTTTAATTATTGTGCATGGTAATGCTAATGATGCAATGGCACTTGTAGCGCTTTGTGAGCGTGGTTAGCGTGTCGTTTGTGTGTGGTTTACGTGTTAAGGGTGGTGCTCACGAAGTGAGCATGCTTTTACATGGTGTTTACACTGTTTGAATGCCGTGCATGAGTATGCATGGCTAGTGGTACGACGTGATGATTATTGTAATGTAACTTGTATAGTTAGTATGAGGTGGTGGGGCAATGAAGGTCGGATATGAACCTAGCCCTAGTCTATGGTTATCTTTTAAGAGTATTATAATGATATATGTGTTAAATGGTGTGTGTTGCCATAAAGGTCACGGAGTGACCGATGACATGCAGGTTGTGTTGCACTGTCGTGATACAAGTAAGTATCAGTGTGTAGGATGGTTAGGAGGTCATGTGATGACCAATGATAGGCCAGTTTGTAATTAGTTATCGTGGTTTACATGTGTGTTGGTGTGGGGTAGCTTGTAGGTCACAGAGTGACTGGGGACAAGCTATTCTGACACTTGTACCGTGGTTTGTAATGAAGAATATGTAAGTATATATATATATATATATATATATTATATATATATATATATATATATATATATATATCGTGGTTTGTGCATTGCCGATGGAATGAGCATGAAAATCGGATCGAAACATCATGTGGGGTGGTTTGCATGGAAAATCCGGCGATGGTTCCCGGATTAAGGTTTTCGCCTAAGAAGGCGACGGACCCTGCTGTCGCGATCAAGTCACGACAGGTCGACCCGTCGTGACTGGGTTTCTTATCGCGACATGTCGTGGCGTCGCGATCAGATGGCGGCTTGTCCTCTATCGCGACCACAGCCGAGTGTGCTTGTGGTGTTTGTTTTAACGGTACGATTATTCGATTATCATTTAATTATTGTGCATGGTAATGCTAATGATGCATTGGCACTTGTAGCGCTCTGTGAGCGTGGTTAGCGTGTCGTTTGTGTGTGGTTTACGTGTTAAGGGTGGTGCTCACAAAGTGAGCATGCTTTTACGCGGTGTTTACACGGTTTGAATGTCGTGCATGAGTATGCATGGCTAGTGGTTTGACGTGATGATTATTGTAATGTAACTTGTATAGTTAGTATGAGGTGGTGGGGCAATGAAGGTCGGATATGAACCTAGCCCTAGTCTATGGTTATTGTAGACGTCGTCTTCCGCTCCCTTTTTAGGGGGGGCGGAGAACGGTGGTCCACACGGATCGTGATAGATGGAATAAAAGAAGAAGAAGAAAAGAAGATATGATGTGTGATAGATGTGTGTGGTATGAAGTGATAAGGAGATAAATGACAAAATTAAAGAAACCGCGATCGCCAGGTACACGAGGGTACCGAAGGAGACGGGTGAGAAGGCGTACCTTTCACCCGTAGAAAGTGCGGGACGTGGGCGTGGGTTCACCCTCTCCTTCCACCGGCCGCCGGTAAAGGAGATTTAGCTCGGTTACCTAGCACAAAAGACAACGAAAGACATGTAAAAAGGGGTCAGATTATAGTGTAGTAAATGAAATAGTAGAGGGACAGACGAAAAGACATAAAAAGGTGCTAACACACCTTTTGAAGACAGAAACGGAAAATCCCTAAGTAGATGGTATAGAAATGATATGCACGTGTGTGGTGCGACGTGTACTATCTAAAGGGGGAAATCAAAAGGAGGAGAGAGAGAGATGGCGACAGCCGTGGCGTGATGTGCGAGACGACGACGTCTCCTCGGGATCTGCAGCGAAGGATCGTCCTGAGCTCCAGAAGCACGCCTCTGGTGCAATGGAAGCCTCCGGAGAATAGAATAGAAGTACGGAAGACGAGGCGTCAGACGGGCAGGGCTTCGCCGCTCTGGGAAATTTCTTCTCCCTCTCCCCTCTCTGAACGGAGGTCTCATATATATAGGCAAACTGCTCTAAATCGTGTCTAGCCTAGCGGACGTTTTAAGGTTTAACGGCGTCCATTCGGTTCGCCACGATTCATTAGGTCGGCCTAATGTCCATCAACTTGTCAAATCGTGATGATTACGGTGCACGATCACGTTAGTAATCGCGTCCACCATACTCACCGCTATTTGAAAGGTCAAATCGATTTGACGAACATGACCGCATTTGCATTCATAAAGGCGTCCACTCAGGGCGTCGTGTTTTGCAACCGCCTCTTCTCTGATGCGTTGTCACTAGTGGTTGGGGAACGCGGCGTGCTGGCTGGTCGCGATTATAATTCTGACACCGTACTGACGCCTGACAACGGCATGATGTGTACAGGGCGGCTAAGAATCGCGTCGTACTGCTGCGGCGCGTTTCTAATTGAAACGTGGCCTCTGCCAAATGTCAGAACGGCGTGCTCTGGTACAGCTGAATGTTGACTTATAAATCGCGGCGGGCCTGGTGGACGCCAATAAACGTCGGTATGCGATGCGTTCCAAAAGGCGGTAACAGAATTGCGTCGCCTTAGTACGTCGCGTTCATGGCACTTTTAAAGACGTCCATTTTGCTGGACGCGATTCAAACCATTTGCAGACCTTTTTTGTAGATTTTCTAAAGAACCCTAAAAAGATAGGAAAAGCAGGAAAAATACCTAAAAGGTTAAATTAAGACAGTCACTTTTGAGGCGTTACAGTGCAACCTGAATTTGTCCAATTTAGGTAAAATTGCGTGTCTACAGTTATCTTTAAAGAGTATTACAATGATATATGTGTTAAATGGTGTGTGTTGCCATAGAGGTCACGGAGTGACCGATGACAGGCAAGGTTGTGTTGCACTGTCGTGATACAAGTAAGTATCAGTGTAGGATGGTTAGGAGGTCATGTGATGACCAATGATAGTCCAGTTTGTAATTAGTTATCGTGGTTTTAGTGTGTTGGTGTGGAGTAGCTTGTAGGTCACAGAGTGACTGGGGACATGCTATTCTTGACACTTGTACCGTGCTTTGTAATGAAGAATATGTAAGTATATATATATATATATATCTATATATATATATATATATATATATATATATATCGTGGTTTGTGCATTGCCGAGTGTGGTGGTCCGGCGCCTATTCCAGAATGCCTCTTCAGTTGGGTGCCCCAAGTTTTGTGTGAGCCAGGCACTTGTGTGTGCTCGGGGCTTGTCCCGGTATAGTGGTACCGTCGAGGTCTTGTCGTCTTCCTGGACACCCTCACTCTTGTGTTTGAGTAGTACATCCGGCTGAGGGAAAGACGACAGTGGGACAGTGACTTGTGAGAGTTTGTGTTTAGTCACTCATAGTTGGGGGTACGAACACCAGTAGACGTCGCTGGACCCTGTAGACACGCAAATTCGACTCCACCGCGGGAAAATTTCATGTTGCGCCATAATGCCACATGGCCCTCTTTTTGCCTCGCAAGAGTGTTTTTCCAATTTTCTGAATCTCATCCATTCTTCTTTCCGGGTGCTTCTCCATCGCTTCAAGGTGGTTCGGTCCAGGGGGCAGCTAAAATTGGTTCGCAAAAGGCATATGGACAACTTCATTTGATTCGCGTCCGCTACAGTGGACGCCTTTTAGGAAGACCATATCGCGTCCTGCCGCCCTGACACGTTTCAAATCAAGACGCGTCGGCCTGAGCCGCCGCGATTAGATGAACCTCGAAAGTCGTCGCACTCAAGTGTCTGCCCTCGAACCACGCAAAATCTCTGAATCGCGTCCTGCCGCCTAGACGCGATTAGGTCGTAGGCTTGACACGCAAGACCTCGAAGTCGTCTCACGTGCCTTAATCGTAATCGCGGCGTGGTAGGTCGACGCGTTTCAAAAATGCGGCGGCCATCCCTGATGCGATTCTAAAAGTGGTCATCATTGCCAAATGTCAAATCAAGTTGACTTCTGAATCGCGCCTGCCGCCCAGATGTGATTTAAATCAAGTCGCAGCGCGCTTGCCCGACGCTATTCTAATTGCTGCCTGTCGCCCGGACGCGTTTCAGTCTTAAGTCGCGTCCGTTGTAATGGACGCGATTTGAATCCGTGATGCCTATAAATTGGACCAGAGGGTCATTTGTTCGTGGGGGGGGGGGGGGGTTCCACGAAGCGGCGAAGCTCTGCCGGATCATCGCCTCAACTCGGAGCCATTCCTCGCCGATCCATTCTTCTTCCTCGGAGTCTGGCGACGTCGTCTCCTTTCATTCCACGCGCGAGGCGGGAGCGTCTCCCTCCTCTCCTTCCTCCGTTCAACCGCAACGGCCCGTCACACTGCACCAACATTTGGGGAAGCACCCCTCCCCTCTCTCTCTCTTTTATTTGCATTTTCACTCCCTCCGGCCCCCACGTGGCTCTTTACGTTTTCACCCCTCCGGCCCCCACGTGGCCCTCCTTTTCCTTTTACACACACACCTACATTTATGGGTTTAAAAGCCACCGCCCAGTAAGTACGCCTCCATGTTCTTTAATTCTTTCATTTCATTATTTAGGACTGTATACTACATGTGGCTATACCCTCTTTCTTTACTTTTCTTTTTGTTTATTGTCAGGGTAATCAAATGAGGAAAACGCCCTCTACCGCGGCCAGCCGTGTTCGTAGAGGAAGATAGAACCCCACATCATCCCCCGCGCAATCTCCCCGCTAAAAATGTATGCTCGCGATCACTCCTTCATCTTGCACCCCTTGTCGTGCGTCTCCATTCGGCACCCTCGCGTGCCTAGCGATCACTTTTCTTTTTCTTTATTTTATGCTTTTCACACTCCAGATCCACACACCACACATTCCACACACATTTCTCAAACCATATTTTTATTTTTTATCACCACCCTCTTTGAGGACTGTTCTTCATCCCCCTAAAAAGGGAACGTAAAACACATCTACAAAATTGGCGATCATGGTGGGAATACTCACCACTATACTACAACGACCACTCCTTCCATCTCGCACCCCTTGCTGTGCGTCTCCATTCGGCACCCTCGTGTGCCTAGCGATCACGTTTCTTTCTTTTCTGCCTTTTCCACCACTTTTCATTTTCCACCACTCTTTGTGGGCTTACTGTTCTTCGTCCCCTTGAAAAGGAGCGGAAAACATAACCTATAGACCCCATCTAGTCCTGTTTCCAGTGCCTCACTTTAGAGAGCTCGGGCCATATGCTCTAAAGGTGCCAAGCATGGGCCTGCGGGGTGTGTCCTGTAGGTTGTGGTGGTTTGGTTGGTCTCCACAGTTCTTTGGCTTTACTTGTGTTGTGGAGCGGCAATTGGACCTTACGTCCGTGACTGCGAGACTGAGAGGTATTCTTGTGCTGTGTTGTTCGGGTTGGATACTGACGTCATGAACCAGTAGTCTGTCCCGTGTGGTGGCATCGTACTTTCCGGCTCGTGCTTTGCTACCGGTTGTAGCGTGTGCTGGTTGTGGTTTTTCGTCGAGGTGTGCCATAGTGTTGGCACAGTTGTCGTGGTTTACTGAGCGGAGACTCACTGGTTGTGGTTTGACGAGTTGTGATGTGCCCTGGTGGTGGCACAGTTGTATTTGTGTTTCAGTGGTGGTACTCGTGTGGTAGGTACATGTACCCTTTGTGGGTACTGGTTTCTCGTAGTACACCGAGTACTAGCCTTTTCAGGTGGTGTAGTAGAGGTTTTGCGGTAAGACCTTCCGCTTGTTGTGTTATACCTTCCTTGGGTAAGTTTCCGAATATGGTTAGTGTGCGATGGATTGACATCGTGGTAGTCAGTCATGTTACTTAAGTGTGACATTTGATACATCGTGGTTTAAGGGTATAAAAGATTAGCTCTTGGTTAGCAGTCCTGTTATCCATGTGTTGGAGTCTTGCCAGTGAATCTAGTAGCTTAGGCAATGCTTTGCCTGTGTGGCTTACAACTTACATGTTCCTTACGAGACTTCAGTCCGTTCGCAGGAGGCGATCTGGATATGGAGCCTTATTGTGTATAACCCAGACGTCACAGGCTCGACAGGAGTTCCTGGTCCAGTCGGGAGTATTCCAAACGGAGAAGTCATCTAGCTAAGATAAGTGTGTATAGAATGTTTGTCCGTCTTGCCTTGAGTGCTTGAGATAGAGGGACGCGATAACGGTATTAAATCGAACGAATAAAACAAAGACAAGTTCTTTTAAAATAATAGAGAAATTACGTGAATAATTGTACTTAATTACCAGATATATTATTGAGAAATTTCTATAAGGTCTCATGGAAAAAATTCATGTTTTGTATGCATGTGAGAGAGAATCAAGCTAGCATGTGAGAGTTGTGCACACATCTTTTTAAAATAAAAAATCACATGAATATTATCAAAAATATATTAACATGAAGTTATTGTTCATAACAGTGCATTATAGGGTTAAACCATGATTATAGAGCATGATTAGGAAGGTTTATATGAAAATTAGGGTTTTGGAAATACATAGTGAAATCGCGAAAGGGGTACCTGTCGTGTTCAAATCACGACGGGTAGGTCTTTTACGTTCAAGGGAATTGATGCAGGATAATCAATTGATGCTCTGAAACGCGATGGGTCACCTGTCGCGACCAAGGCATTCGGTCAAAAATCGCGACGTCAGGGTCTATCACGTTAATGCCAATCGAAACAGGACAGGTAGACGCGAGGCAGTGGGCCGTCGCGTTCATGACGCAACGCACGCCACTGTCGTAACCCAATGAGAATGCAACCAGTCGTGCCGTCGCATTCTCAGTAAACTAGGCCGAGCCTAAAAGGTGAATTAGGTCACCTTGGGTTGCGGTCTAGTCCTTTAAGGATTGACATAGGGCTCTTTAAAAATTTATAAAAATCGTATACATGATAAAAAACCACGAAATTAGTTTTAAATGAAACTAGACATGTAGAGGTATCAATGGCAATGTAGTACCCCGGAAAATCCATTAATTAAAAATTATGGATAAATTGAAAATTTATCAATTAATAAATTTAATAGTAAAAAAGGTACGCATCATTATTGCATGTGTATAAACCCTATAAAAATTTCGTTAAAAATAGTAGTTATACTTTAATAATGTTATCTAATGACCCATCATGAAATTTGGGCATAGAAAAAATCGTTTGGACTTAGTTTAAGAATTTATGCGACTTATTAGCATAATTAAGGAATAAGTCGGAGAACTCATTATTTTATGAGCCAAAGTGGATTATAAATTAAAATAAACATGTGGGTAGACTTTAAATAATATGGGGATAGCCCATTATGATATATGGACTAATGGACAATCTTGGCCATCAATAATTCTCTAATAAAAGGATAATTAAAATCCAATAAGTAAAGTAAGAACGTGGGATGTACAATTTAGCTCACACGAGTTATTGGGCCAAGAGTAAGAGCCCAAATGAAGAAGATTAGAAATACTGCATAAATAATATTGAATTGAATTAAGAATTTGAAATACTTGAATAAATGAGATAAATTGATTTAATTGAATAAAAGGAGAATACATAGAAATTAAATGAAATAAAAGGAATTTAATGAATAACCCATTAAGCTAAATTAGTAGTGGGTTAAACAAATGGTCCAAACCAAATAGATTGGGCCCAATAGAATGAAGCCCATCTTGGGAGGAGATGTAATTAAGAGAAATTCGTATCAATAATTAATAAATGGAAAAGGGTCAAATTAACTATTAAAAAAGTCATATCTATCCTAAAAAGAGTCTTATACTTACCCTAACCTTTACCCATGAAATTGGATCCCTTTCCAACTCTATTAGATGGATAAATAAGAGAAAGTGGGAGATAAAGAAGGAAATTCAGAGTTTAATGGAAGAGATGACTCTTATATATGGTAGGACTCCTATAGTAGCCATATACACCAAAAACTCATCCCTAGCAACCCATTTTCGTGGCTGGAACTTTGGAGAACGAGGAGAAGGGTTGGAGACAAAGGAGCAAGGAGGAGGAGGCTAGAACAAGAAGGAGTTTTTCCATTTTCGTCACCAAACTAGGGTTTTCTTACTCCACGAAAAGGTAGACAATCTCTCAAGAAAAAATCGTGTAAACATTATCCTAGGTAGCCTTCATGTACCTCTTCAAAAGTCCTTGTCTGGTTGTATTTCGCTCATCCATTTGGACGAATTAATTCGTGAATCTCTACTATTACCATGAACCGAAATCTTATGTTTTCTCTAATTCCCAACATGTACTTGCTCTCATGCCATGATAAAATTCTCGTATATATTGCATCTTATTATCTTTCAAACGCTCCTAGTCTTGCTCGATTTTGATCTCTCATTAGGGAGAATAAATCTTTGAATACATGTATGTTGCTTGTACCCGACTCTTCAAGTTTACCTATAAAATCTGTGCATACTTGATCCCATACCATGACAAAATTCTCTAAAATATTACTTCGTGTTCGATTTGAACGCCCCTGGTTTCGTAATTTTTCATTATGTATTCATCTCTGATTAATTCATTGAACCATGACTCTGCCTGTTTAGGTCGTCAGAATGTAACGTGTTCAAAGCATGGTTAAATCTTGTCTAATTTCAAATTAATCGTGTATGCTGATAGATATATGTGTCTACTTTAATTTGAAACTAGATTCGTGATTTTGGGTCATTATACGATTTTTATTGAATTTAGAAGATCCTGTGTCATCCAGTATCAACCCTGAAAAAGGGGGAAAACCCAGATAGTCCCTGATATCGCGGCGGCGCGATACGCCGCGATAACAGGAGGGTCGCGGTCGGCCGCCAAGTCGCGTCTGAACGCGGTGGGCCTCGCCACCGCGTTCCCTTCCCGGTCCGAGCCAGGCCGGCCGGTCTGCGGATCGCGTCGAGCCGCCCGTCGCAACTTGAATCGCGACGGGTAGATCAGCCGCGATTTGAAGATTTCGGCCAGAACATGAAATTACTCTCAAGCCCTTGTCAATTAAGCTATATGACTCAAGTTTAACCCTAATCATGCACTGTTTTGAACAGTAACAATTGATTATTTATATTTGTTAATAATCGCATGCAATAATATTTAAAAGTCAATTGCACGATCTATCATATTCTCAAGATTTCTCTACACTTGCACACACATAACATTATTAATTGCCATTTGACCTTATTGAATTACACAATAATGTATTCGATAATTTAGTGAAAGAAATTACTAAATTCCCTATTTTATTAAATACAATTGTTTCCGTTTTTACTCGCGCATTTTAAATACCGTTATCGTTTTACCTCGGCTTCGAGCACTCGAGGCACGACGGACCGTTTTCTACACACTTTCTCTTGATTTGGACCACCTCTCCATCGGGAATACTCTCGACTGGATCAGGGACTCCTTGTCAAGGCCTCCGTGAGTGAGTCTTCTAGGCTTGGCGCACGTCCATTGCCGACGAGCTTGTTGTACCTTTAAATCATGTTACACTCTTAGGGATCAGTACGATCCAAATGTCCTTAGTGAGTTCTCTCTTATCTTGTAATCACGCCGGACCACCTGGCTCGGTGCACATCACGGCTAGTGGGGCGGATGTGACTTCTACTTGACTGCCGGTACCCGACCTAGTACTGTGCAACCGTTACTATCGTGGTTTATCGTCGTTTTACGATTATACCCCTATCTCGTCTACTATCCTTGTACTCTCATCTGTTCACGTTCATTCTACTATCTTGTCTATTCATCTAGTACTCTCTTGAGACTCTTGAGCTGTTGTGGCTCCCATTGCTTGTACTATACATGACTGTCTACCGCCATAATATGGTCTGGTGACCCTCCTAACTTGAATGCATATTGTGCAGGGCACGGAGAGTGTCCGAGGGGCTCCAATCTAGTCCTGGGGGCAGAGAGCCACCCGAAAATATCTGCAGGGGCTATTGACGGTGTTCTGCATTGCACCGGTTCTGACTATCTCGACATTGGCTAGACACCTAACTGTTATACTATTAGTCTGAGTAGTTCAGACGTACTGTACCATTTCGGTGCTATTATTGTGCTAGCACTGACTGTTATAACATTAGTCTGAGGAGTTCAGACGAAATGTACTATCGTTAAACGGCTACTGTCCCAAAGTGACTATTGCCATACTTGACTAGTGCACCGTGGTGCAACCATACATGTTATCTCTTTACACGCTATCTCTTTACATGCAATCTCGTTACACGCTATCTTGATATACAAGCTATCTCGTTACACGCCACCTTAATACAAGCTATCATATTACATGTCATTTTGATACACGCTATCTTGTTACGCGCTATCTCGTTATGTTGTCATCCTAATTTTGCAATACTCTTGAGAAATGTATTATCGTTCACTTGTTATCTTGTATTATTACTCTCTTGACTATACATGATCGTTCTCTCTAGTTAACCTGCGTTACAAGATATTAATCACTTAAAGTTTGCTTGTTTACACGAGATATTAAGTCCTACTGAGCGTTATCGCTCACCCTTCGTTATTTGTTATTGTGTTTTCAGGTAAGTCAAGTGACGACCTTACATACAACAAGGGATTGGACTGGAGTGATGAACGTCCTGAAGTCATAGCGATGGAATGTCCTTAGTACCTTAGAGTCTAGTTAGATATTTGCTTTAGATTTCTTTTCCAATGTAATAATGTCATTGAGCCCTATGTTTTGGCTCTGAATTAGTGGTTGTAATAGTTAGAAGAAATATCAATAAAGATGAGTTTTAATTGCAATTATTATTCATTAGTTGCTCTGATATTTGCGAATGTATGCGCAATTTACATTACCATACACGTTGTTCATGCCTCCCCAATTTATTCCGCTGTTAAATTAGCGGGGCATGACAGGTAAGGAGTAATCAGACTTCTAACATGGTATGAGCATCCTATAAACAATTTATTTCTCGGTAAACCAAAAATCTGACACAGTGGTAAAAAGGGATTTAATTCGACTTGAGTACTTAATGGAAATTGGGGAAAAGTATGTCATTAGATTCCTAACATCAAGTAGAATGTACAGTAAAAGTTTCATGCTACGAAATCAAGTATCAACAGGGATTTAGGGTGAACATGAGGGGTCGGCCACATGTTCTCAACAGACTTTGGGCATGAAATACTCATAAACGACATGATGAAAATTGGGGCAAGCATGGGGCTTTCAAAGATAGAATCATGTTCTATGTAGGGTTCAATTTAATTTGTTTTTGCTTGAGAAATTACCTACCTTTGAGCGCTTTAAATCCCAGGGCAAGAAATGTGAAGAACTTGAAGAAGCTCTCCCTTTTAAGCCTCCTCCTCCTTGATCTCCTCGTCCAAAACTTCTCTTCCTCGTCCTCTAAGCTCCAGAAAGTCAATAGGGTTGGCTAGGGACAAAATAGAGATGTATTTGTATGTTTAGAGCTTCTAAAACTCCTAAAAATCTTTTCCTGCTTCCAACTCCGAGTTTTCCATAATTATCTAATATTTTCCTAGCATTTATCCTTCCATTTGACATGGGGTGGGCTCTAATTCTGTGGCCAAGAGGTTAGGATGGGGTTAGGACTCCTTTTAGGATATTTATGAGCTAAATTAGTTATATCTTGTCCCTTTTTAATTTATTAATAATTAATCACGAATTTAGGCTTCATTATCTCACATCCAACATTGGGTTTCAGCTTTGTGAGCCATTAACTCATGTATGAACCTGTGGAAATGAATTTTTTTCTTTATTAAATAAATCCAACAAATTTAATTTAGAATTGGTTCATTTATCATGTTTTCTCATGGATGCATATTGCTAATCCAAGTCTCGTCGGGCGCTACTCGAGCGATGGCGACATGAAATGAATCGGCAATCCGCATAGCGCAGGCGTGCCAGTCACCGAAGTGACAACTAATTGTTTTGCCTCCGAGAGTCGAAGGGCTTTAGGTCTATTATGCGCGCCGTTTGACTTCGTCAAACGATTGTGAAGATCGGGTCGGGACCAAGATCCCGCCGTTGCCTGAGCGCAACGACGTTAATTACATCTCTCGGAGAGAGAAAACCCTGATTAATTGCCAGATTAGAAAGTCTCATGACCTTAAAACGGAAACATCCGATAAAGGATATATGCGAAGATGTAAATTTAATTGCGCCTAACGCGAGACGACCAAAATATAACACTCGACGCACATTTGATGTCGTTATAGATTTACTAAAAGAAGTTGAAATGGTTTCAACATTATTTGATATGATTTATTTTGTTCTTTTGATCTCTTGCATTTTTCCATTGTGATTGGTCTTTTATTGGAATTGTCTTGAAATCGTTTTTTTCTGTTATATATATGTTGGACCTGATCATATTACAATTTTTTTGTTTGATTTAAGTCTGCAACAATTAGATTTATTTAGATGATTTAATTTATTTCCCTTTTTATGAATTGTATTCGATTATTTGTTCCTTTTTATTTCTTTTTTTTAAATATTTATTAATTACCATCTCATTGGTCTTGTTGCCACTTCTTTTGTTTTGTTTTATTAAATAAAGGGGAGGAGGAGTCCCTGTGTGTGCGTATGAATGTGTTTGTTAGTTTCAAATAACAGAGATTTTTTTTTATGTATGCAGGGGGCGGCTGAGGCTTAGAATAGTGGGTTGGCATGTGGAGGTAGTTGATGGAGAGAGAAGGAGGGGTTATTTAATGAAGAGAGAGAAGGTTGTAAAGTGCTTATGTAAAGATGGGTAGTGATTCGATGGAGGGTTGAGTTGGGAGTGTTGTGAGTTGGGAGTGGGGATTTAAATGGGTTTTGTTTGAAAGGTGGGAGATAGTGAGTCGGCTGAGGAGTGGGTCGGCCAGGCTTTTTGAGTCAGCCAAGGGCATGAGTCGGCCACAGATGTGTTGGCAGAGAACCTCAAGTGGTTTCCATGGAGAGGCGGGTCGGTAGCCCTGGTTTGGTGGAAATGGGATCTTTTTTTTGTTGTTTATTTATTATTATTATTATTGTGCTTTTTTTTGTTATTTATAGACTTATTTCGGTTACTATTATTCTCTTTTATTTCTGTCTTATTATTTCTGTTAACAGCACTGCTATACGACTTTGTTGCAGCTTGAATCGGCCAGGCCATTGAGTCGGTCCAGGAGCACTGCCGAATCACTTAGCCAGAATGATTTTCAAAGTCATTTAATATTTTAAAGATGCATGAGCAAAAATTCGACATAATCAGGATCGAGATTGAAAACGGGCATTCACATGAACCAAGTTTGCCGACTCATCACATATGAGGCTTGCCGATTCACTGGTTCAGATCTCTTCACCGACTCAGTGGGTCGGGTGCCTGCTGCGGCAGAAACACATAACAGTGTGAAATTGACGGAGAAAATTCGGCGGCACCTCCCCCGGACTCATGAGATGTGGGGGAGGTCGCGGTATCCATCCACCATAATAGAGATGGTACCAAAACGGGGTGTTCGCCGCTCGCGGCATAACCGAACGGCACAGGGTACCGATTCCCGAGGCGTGGCTACGAGGGAACCGACAAGTACCGAGACTGAAAACAAGTCCGACGGATGATTCGAGGATATTTGAGTCTAGGAACTCAGGCATAGATATCAAATTATCTAACCCGAGTCCTCATAGAGTCTCACTTTTATATAAACTGGCGAAGAACTGCTCTGCATGCACGAGTAGGCAGCGGGCAGTTCTACCCAGGTGAGTCGGCAGCCCCTTTTTTTTTTTTTACAGAGGAATGGCATCCAGATCACGGAGAAACGAAGTGAAATTTTTATGGGATGGGCCAAGGCGTGTCTCGGTCAATTCCAAACTCTTACGGGAGCGAAATTTCATGCCGATAGGCCTCAAATCGCGGAAAACACGGGTGCTGCCCGGGTGAGTTGGGAGCCAGGTGAGCTGGGAGCCAGGTGAGCTGGGAGCCAGGTGAGTTGGGGGCCAGGTAAGCTGGGAGCCAGGTGTCTCCGCATTTTAAGAGGGGATGTCATCAGGTGGGTTGGGCACGAAGCAGAGAGTTGGCCGGAAACCAGTGAGTCGGGCACGCAGTGAGTCGGGCACGTAGTGAGTCGGCCAGAAACAATGTTGCGTATTTTGTTCAAAACCACCACCCAGATCACATCAAAATGGCACCAAATTTTTGGGGGAGGGGCTGACATATATATTGGTCAATTTCAAACAGTTAAATGGGCAAAAACTGATGCCATCCCCTCTTAAAATGCGGAGAACATGCCTCCAGCCCCAGTGAGTTGCAGCCTGGCAGCCAACTCAGGTGAGTCGGCCAGGACCTGAGCCATCTATCTTCCAGAAAATCATGCCCAAATCACATCGAAATGGCATGAAATTTTAGGGGAAGGGGCTGACATATAAATGGAGCAACCCAGTCTCTTTGGGCAACAAAGTGACATGCCAGTGGTCCTTAAAACACAAGAGAAGCACAACCAGGTGAGTCGGCCATACTTCGGGGCTGTGGTTATGAAAGCCTGGAAATAACCTGAGTATCCGGTCGAGAATGGCAAAACCTCTAAGCATGGTGAAACTATTTATAGGCTCGAACGGGGCATAGGTATTATCTACCTAACCCTTTGTGTTCAGAACCAAGAGAAGTGGTGATTCGGCTGCAAACATTCATACTCAGATTGAAACAGAAGATAGGGGGATTCCTGCTGTACAGGGGGCCTATTAGTTCCCATCCAAGGCTTGCACAAGATGTGAACATTGGTTACTCACCCTTGACTGCCCCAATATTTAACCCGTGGTGAGTTAGCAGCTTTCATCCCATGGGGACTGAACGAAAGTGCCGCATAGAGAGGAGGTTCCGGCGATAGGATTGGAGTTAAACATCATACAGAAAATAAAGGAAAGGGTTCCCGATGGCTGGGTAACAGAGTTTTTCATCTTTTTCACATATTAGGGGATTGGATATCAAGTGCATCCATCCTCCGAATGGAATGAAGACTACCCTTTGATCGGAAGCGAGACGATAGAGAAAGAACTTAAAGAACACCGAGTCAAGGTGGTAAAACAGCTATTAAATGAAACAGAAATATTCCATTGCGTAGAAATAAGATCTAATATATTCCATTGCATAAGCAGGATTCCCATGACTCTTAAAGGGTCTTGAAAGACCGCCAAACATGAAAGGGGAAGGGGGGGACGAGATGACACCAATGGGACAGATAGAAGCTCTCTCCCTCTTCCCTCTCTTGGCCCTCTCACCCTGTCTTCTCCTTTGCGCAGGAACCCCCAGTAGAAGGCCAGCCGGACTCCTGCTCTCCTCCTGCTCGCTTCCCCTTCACGCAACCCCCCTCTCTTCCTCTGAAAGGTTGCAACAACCGCCTTCCTCTCCTCGTTGCAATGCCCCGTCCCCCAAGCATCTTTTTGGCAGGAGCCCTTTTGTAGTGGGGGGTGACAGCTCTCTTAAAATGACCCCCAGCATGGGGTGCTTGGGCCACTTGCTAATGGGCCAATAAATGGGCCTATTTATGATATGTGCTGGGCTTTGTTTTGCTTTGTTGGCTTTTTTGATGCCCACAGAACCTTTTAGGTTAGCACATCTCTTGTTTTTACTTAATGAGTTTTCAATTTATTCACAATTTCTTTTGATTTAATTTTATTTTTTTTCAATTTAAAATTGATAGTTGCTACAGCTTAAGAGGTTACAAAAGTATAAAAGTTACACAAAGAGTATGTTGCAAGGAAGACTTAACAGGTTGCATATCACATTTCGAAAACATGATTACTTAACAAGGATTCAGATTCATACAAATCGAATGGTATCAACAAAGCTCTCATGGGGATGAATAACATATAGCTAACCTTATGCCGAAACAGGATGTTTACATATATATACATACTAACAAATGCCCAACTTAGTGGGCCTAACCACCCACGTTTGATTTGTGAGATGAAACCATCGTCACGGCTGACCCCTCATGCATATGCTAACCATGGGAAGTCCTAACCACCCCAGAGAGAGAGAGGTCAAAGTACCTTGCCAAGACAATCATACATAGGGTTCTCAAATGTTACCCGAAAAGGGTTCACCTCAGGTTCTGAATCAAACATGTAAGTTCATAAACGGGACTGTACTGAGGGATAAAGAGAGACTTCCACAGAGGTCAACGAAAGGATTGGTTATGCCTACCTTAGTGTGGGGAACCAACCAAAGCTCCAAAAGAAAGCTGGGAGTCCCAAAATGCCAGGAAGCTGCATGGCTCCAAGCTTTTACTCTCAATTATTTCCAGCAGCAAAGACAGAATGTTAGCTGAAGGATGGTCACCAAGGCTATAAAAAGGGGTTACAATTCAAAGTGGGGCGATACTAACAAGGGGATCCGGACACCTGGCCAACATGCATGTCAAAAGAATAGACTAATCCAGTGGAGATGACGGATGGGATGATGAGTGGAAGGTTTTTCACTGGCCCACAGCGCGATCTCCGGAAAAAGGTATGAGTTGTTTTGACAGCGTAGGGGTTTACGCCGGAAAGTTGTAAGGCCAAAGAGGTCAGATGATGACGACCATTGCCTATAGTCTGACAAAAGCACAAGTACTAAGAGATTATACTCAACTCTGATTCGATTAGAGGACATGGAAAATATTGATTGGAGAACAAAGAAACTTTGACGGAGGCCAATCGATTACTGAACAATGGTCATAAAGATTAGAGAACAAAAGGGCTCCTGTTGAACCATTCTAAGTATTAACCTTTTTAATATTGGTGATGACACAATTCATGCTTATCATAAAATCCTTAATATACTTAATATCACTATTATCTCATGAATATAATATTTTTCATTGCTCCACGAAAAGATTTACACTGTTCAGTAACTTCGTTCTACTAGTTTTGGTCAGGATTAATCGAAGCTAGCTTCGTCATATACAAAGGCTCACTTCATCATATACGAAGTCTTACTTCGACCGACAACGATATAACTGATCAGTCAAAGCTTCACTTCATCATATACAAAGTTTCACTTCGACCGACAACGGTAAAAAATGACCAGTCAAAGCTTCACTTCGTCATATACGAAATTTCTCATCGATTGGAACATCGATTAGTGACCAAGACATCAATTGTTGGTTAAGGAATATCGATTGGTGACCAAGACATCGATTGCTGACTATAAAGTATCGATTGGTGACTAAAACATCGATTGCTAACTAAGACATCGAATGTTAACTAAAGAATATCGATTGGTGACTAAAACATCGATTGGTAAGCAAGACATCGATTACTAACTAAGACATCGAATGCTAACTAAGGAACATCGATTGGTGACTAAAACATCGATTGTTGTCTACCAAACATGAATTGCTAACTACCAAACATTGATTGTTGATTAAATATGGTTATATTTATGTGGTAAAAATATTATCTTTAGCTAGAGTGTCAGAGTTCAAAAACAAACGTTTAAAGGTAGACTTAGAGGTTTTGGACCTAAAGTCCCACATACAGGATATTACGTACATATTGTATTTTATGGATGTTTAGATTTTTTAACAGGCTAAAATGAATGTTTGCTGCATTTTAAAATAAATTAAAACTTCTGACAGAATTGCCGAGGGATAATTCCCTCGGCAACTTTCGTCAAAATTTTTTCAACTGAAATTTCCGGTAAAATTATCCGTCGGCAATTCCGTCTGTTTCGTATCCGACGGAAATAGCCGACAAATATATCAGCTGACAATTTCAGACGGAATGCCGGCGGAATTTTTTCCCATCGAAAATTCCGACGTTTCATCTCTGATAGATACTTTCAGACGGTCTTTCACCGGAAAATCATCGAGAACATTGTGCTCCGACGGATTTCCGACGGAATGGGCCTTTTCTTGTGGTGTTAAGACCGGCCCAGAGGGCTTCGGACATGTCCAACTGTGGGCATCGCTCCACCTGCACTACTCAACAGATCAGCCAACAACATCAATGCCCAAACATCTGGCTGAAATGCCAGGATCTGTTGAGAATGTTTGATATTTTTAAATGTAAGTGTTGGGGTTACATAACCATGATCATTGCTGGGACCCTATCTAGATACCACGCAAGTTGCTGCCGGGGAAAGTACGTCTTTGAGACATCATGCATGCGCGTGGACCTCGCTAGAAGTTGGCAATGTCCTGCCGATGTCATGACTCATGAGAGGCCTCTTGTGGTGCTCGACAGAGGGAACGGATCACCATGGAACCTGGGGAAGTGATCTGGTAGAGAAAAGAGCTAGCTGTCTAATTAGTTCCACGCGCGAGGAACCATATATCACCGCGGGAAATGGAGATATAGAGCCAGAGAAAAAAATCTCTCCAGTAGGAGGAAGAACTAATGAAGGGTCCAAGTTACTCGGGGATGAACCATTCGGTTGTCGGCGAATGGAGATGACGGACACGTACGGTGAGATAAACCTAGATCAGCGAAGGAATTCTACTTCTTTCTGATGCCTGTATTTAACACATTATATTAGCCGTTAATTAAACAGACTTTAGATTCATTTTTACAGCCTACATAATTATAAATGCGGTGATTAATGCTGTTTCTTAACACTGTCTGCACATGGATACATGTACACGTACGTGCATGTCCACAAGTTAAAAGCATGTAAAATAAAATGTGTGGTTCCTCATCACATGATCAACAATTGATTCTCACAAGAGTTGCCAACGGTACTATTATCACGTATAAACCTTCACCAGCTACTATTTTTTCTCAGTAGTAAATCGCGCGGAGTACGTATGCTCAAGTCATGGCGTCTGATCAATACCTGTGGGGATCGACTGTCGGCTGTTTCTTTTTATCCTTTCTCTGCGTAAGGTGATCATCAAGTGTTATGCAAGCATGCCCATGCTGAAAGTACAAGACCTTGCCATTTATTGTGGCCAAGTAATTATTATCTGTGTTTGGGGAAACAAACCGGAAAAGATCATTCACATCAATTTTTCTTGGGTCACGTCGTCGTAAAGTTTGTGCATGCTGATTTCTCTCTGTGCACTGTTGTTTGTTCGTAAGAGGGCAATATTATATGCTGTCCGGCCGGCAAGTGGATATATGCATAAATTCAAAAAAAAAAAATCCCGACAAACCCCAGCTGGTTTCATGTGATGATCATGCTTGTGAGAAGCAAAACGAGATCCAGCTGGGGTCTGCGCGCGGTGACATCTCTCTCCACCTGGGAGGGAAGGAAAACTTACCGGATTTATGGGCAGCTGTACAATACATCAAAAGACTTCACAGACAAATGTATTAGCATGTAAAAGAGAAACTCAGCTCTTTAATTTGATGAGTGGAATTTAAGGAACTGTGCGGGAGTTGAAAATTCTTGAAGCGTTGAGAGAGTGAGCTCCCTTGAAGTTGATATCTTTACAGTTTGGATTAGTTACCTGATTATAAATAATTATAAGATTCGACCTGTATCCATAACTTTTTTGCCCAAGTAATCAGATATATTTACTCACACAAAGGGAGTAAATCTGAGTCATGGTACCGGATTATCTATTATCAGGCTTGTTCAACAATTGAAATGTTAGTGTGCCGCAACTCTTTGTCCATGAAATGCTACATTCCCTATTTGACATGCGATTGGAAAATCCAATGTTAGGAGTTAGTTGGTCGATGTACTAGACCGAATCAAGTTTTGCATGAGACGGTATGGTACTAATTCGGTTCGGCAAAAAAATTTAATTATATATATATATATATATATAAAATTTATGTCGAGCAGTGCTAGGACTAAAAAAATCCCTGTATGGTAAAAGATGCTCCCAGCCTTATAAGTCCCCTATGCAAAGTCCCATCATTCAAAGGATGGATTAATTCCTCTTATTTAATTTTCAGAGCAGATAAACAACATCTGACACGATACACTAAGTTTAAGCAGACGTGCAGACATACTAGCATTCCTCTTTTTACACAACACAACCTCACATTTAGAGGGGGGCGCCGCAGTAGATGAGAAGATTATTGATCTCATGCCCGAACCATGCTAGAGGGGAAAGGAGTACATGACAACAACGGGTCGATGTGAACTGCAGTGAGCAGAGAACAAGGTGACAAAGTTCTAGTTGCTTGTCCCAAACATGGAAAAGGATGGCCACATAAAGAGACCGGCCCACACAAGATACAGGTATTCCTCATGGGTGGATCCATTTGAAGTCCTGGTCACTGCTCTGGGATTAATTCCACTCCCCTCTCCACCCCCAAAAAATAAATAAATAAATGGTCGCAACCCCACACTTCGTCACCTCCTGAAACTTCCCTCTCGAGTTGTGACCATCGCAGACTTAACTGCGTGCTGGTGCTGCCTCCATCACCGCCGGAGGAGGAGGAGGACGAGTCCGTTGGTGGCCTCTCGCCGCCACGGATGGGATGGTACGTTCCCCTCGACAGGTTTATCCAAGCACACGGCTTCCCCCTCACCTTCCATTATTGGATGCGTTCGCAACCCCCCACACTCGCCATTAATGGATCTCTCAAAAGTGATTAAGACAAGTGCAGGGCCCCGCTTTGATGACCCCCGCATGGTGGATGGGGACGGATCGTAGTACTTGGGGCGGATCTTAGCTGGATGCGGGTGCGGGTACACCTGATGGACCCGGGGGTGCAGCATGGGCAGGAGGGCTTCCTGTCTCGCTGAGGAAAACAGCCCACCAGAGCACGTACACACGGTGGGTGCTCTCGTTACCAGCTTGCTCGTTCGGACCAACCCGGCTGCGCCCCCTCTTTAGATCGAGATTCACGCATCGGACGGCTAAAGGATGCTCCGTAGTGTTGGTTCAGTACGGCCTCTCCGATACGTGGCGTTGCCCGATCGGCAACAGCCGGGACGGGGAACCCCCCGGCCGCACGATGGGCGCGGTCAAACTAAGTCAACGGGGGTTTCACGTGGCATCTCTTTTCGGACAACGCAGGTGCGGGCAGCACCCTTTGTCTCAGTTAGGACGTACACGTGGATGCTGACGCCACCGTTCATGGTGGTGACGTGACGAATCCCATCCTCAGTTTCCGTGGTGCCAAGCCCACGTCGCGCCGGCTCGACGGTGCTCGCGGCTCTCGATGCTGGGAGTGGGAGGCACAGAGTTGATGAGCTCAAGTTCATGGTGCGATCCATTTTGATTCGTGTGAGAAGTTTAATGCTTTGGTACTATCTTACAGCAGTATCAAGATTTTTGTTTTTTTTTAAATGTTCCTTACAAAAAATTTATATAAACAACACGCATGGAGTGGTAACGGGCCGGATCGGGTTGAGTTGATTCGAGTTTAATTTGGTCTCTAATCGATGGGTTCGAAGCAAGATCTAATTTTAAAAACTCGATCTAATTAGCGGTGGCAATGGATCGGACCTGCACCGGGCCTAGGTTGGTCCAGGTCCAGTCCGATCTCTAATTGATCAGTCCGGGCCCGACCCGGTCCGAGGCAAGGCCCAATTTTTAAAAACCCAGCCCAGGACGATTATGTAAGGTTCGGCCCAGGCTCGGCCCGGCCCCGATTTTATCTTTTTTAAAATAGTAATATTATCATTTATTTATTTTTACAATAAAATTGATGTTCATCGAATCAAAACAACATAAAATAAATATTAGACTAAACTAGATAAATGTATTTCTAGTTGTTACAAATATGAAAGGAATATTAAGTCATTAAATATAGCTTCACAATATAATTTTCAATCCAAAATTTTAGAATGTTAGAATTATCACCGTATCACTTATTTTTTTAAAAAAAAATTATCGAGCCACCGGGCCGGGCCGAGTCAAGTCTGAACCCGGCCCAATCTTACACTGGGCCGGGTCGGACTCAAAATTTAAAAGAGATTAAAATATACGGCTCAAGCCTGTATAAAATCGGGATGGGCCACTGGGCCTTCAGGCCGGCTCGGCTCAATTGACATCTGTAGATCTAATTCGAGACAATTAGGTAAGACCTGGCTCAAGTCCAATCCAACCCGATTTTATCTTTTTAATAATATTTTTTATTTTTTATTTTTTACAATAAAATTAGTGTTTATTAATCAAAACATCGTAAAATAAATATTAGACTAATCTAGAAAATTTTATTTCTAATTTTTAAAAATATAAAATAAATATGAAAATCATTAAATATAATTCTGCAACATAATTTTTAATTTAAAATTTTAAAATATTAGAATTATTGATCGCTTATTTTTTTAAAAAAAAATTACGGAGCCATTGAGTCGCTCGAGCCGGGCTGAGCCAAAGTCCGACCTAATCTTACTCTCGCCGAACCGCGCCGAACTCAATATTCAAAAGAAGTTAAAATATCTGATTCAAAACCGTGTAAAATCGGGTCAAATTATCGGACCTTCGAAGTGATTCAGTCCAATTTACACCCCATCCAACACATGACATATTTTCCCAAGTTCTTTATCACCAACTCATGTCCGTAGTTTTCAAATGAAATTTTCTTTGACCAGTTCCCATCCACCAATTGACTAATTTTATGCTTCAAATTCCGCAGATATTTAGATTTGCTTGCTATACCTAACTATCATGCAAATAGAAATTATTGGACATGCATTCCGGATCTTGTACGACGGACGATCGCGAGAAATATAACATTCAATAAACCATGTACAGGTCAAAAGTCAACAAGTGTAATATGGCTAGACAAGAATCTATGCGGCACCACTCACATGGGGAGTGATAAAGTGACAATTCAATTGTTAGATGTCACATGAATTATTACCTAATCATATTACACTAATTAAAGTACAATATAAAAGTACCATAAATCTTTCTCTATACTTAAATACATAGAATGTGATTTTTATTTAATTTTTTATCAAAAAAAACAATGCACAGGCTACGAGCATTTTCATAGTATTATCAAAAAAACATATCAGAAAAAATATATATCTTCACGTACGATTTTAAGTGGCCGAGGAGCACGCAAGATTCCGGGGTCCCGTGGGCGCATGCAACGAGCAACAGGCTGCACTCCGGGGTATGGGGGTCCACGTGGCTGGCGAAGCGCAGGCCGTCGCCATCCGTGACGTCATTCACTGGCGCGCCACGTACGGCCATAGGTGGGGCATGGGCGTCCCCACACGCTACTCTTCGCTGCCGGCTGGGCTCCTCTGTAGTCTGTGTTATCATACGCACAGAAGGGTCCAGACGCTAGCTATTAGCTAACGTATCAAGAACAACCAGACCTGTCCATCGATGAGTCCATCCGCCCATTCCATCCATCGACTGCTTTGGATTTTTGGGACTTGACAAAAAAAAAACTTTGTATTTTTGTAGGTCAAAACGCCACCCACATCGTTATTCTTGCTCCACCTCTTCATATATATATATATATATATATATATATATATATATATATATATATATATATATATTATATAAATACATGACAAATATTTGCTATCTTGAGTATTGCTCGACCTCTCTGACCTAATTAGTCGGGTCTCACATATCTCTATCCGATTAATTAGATCAAGAGTCGAGAAATCTTTTTACTTATTTCATGAATAAAAAAAAATCTCTATGTATATACATACTAGAAATATTTGTTATCAATCTAATATGACAACAGGTCTTATATAGATTGCTTATCAATCAGTTTTATTGGTTAAGGATGTTATCAAAAAAAACAATCTCTCTCATTTCCAATCAACAAAATTACATGACAAATAATTATATGAGACTTATTACGAAGTCGTACTGATAATAAATATTTCTCATATACATAAATATGGATAAGAGTAAGAATATTTTGTGCATATTCTAAGAACATTATTATGATATGTACATTTTATTACGAGTCTGGATCTTCTCAATATAGATTGGACTCTAACAACCTCTAATGGTCGTGTGCCAAATGTCGTAGATATTTTTTTTTCAAAATATTTTTTTACTTGAAAATCTACTCTTTAAATTAAAATGTAACTATAAACATCATAAGATAATCATAAATATCAAAATATAATTATAAATTATTAAAAATATAAATGCCAAGATATAACCATAAATACTTAAATATAACAAAATGTTTACCGTTGTATTATTAGACTATCGCCGTATTCAAATATTTATGATTATATTTTGATCTTTGTATTTATAAAAATGTATGATTATATCTTGATGTTTATGATTATATTTTATTTATAGTAACATTTTAACAAGTTTTCGAATAAAAGAGAGTGTTTAAAAAAAAAAAGAGATTGCTGGAGTCTAGTCTTTCTTCGTACTGAGAAGAGGAAGATTCGGACGTAGGCTTTGTCTTGGGGTATTTGTTCGTACCGCCCCCATCCCGGCCACCGCGTGACCTCCAACAATCCTTTGTCTACCGCTCTGATTAAGGAATGGTCGCATGTTAAGCAGCGGGTACTTAACCGGGGCGGACTCCGTAGCGAGAGACGGTGACGGCTGATGGATACGCCGGCGTGTTTGAGTCCACTTTTGTAATCTTTTCGCCGGCTCCACCCCGAGAGGATCTCGTCATCAAGTCAAGATAGAGTATATGGAGGTGGTAACCAGTAAGAAATAACAATAAAATCTAATAATAATTGCCTTAATCTAGTTCCCCGTCGAGAGCATGGCCCGGTGAGGCCCAGGATTAGAGGCTTCCTTCTCTTGCCCCGCTGCTAGCTGCTGCAAGCAGTACAGATATGTACGTATGCACCAGTGAATCAGTGATCGATATGGTGGGTAGAAGCTGGTGTTTTTAACAACGGCGGCAGGGTGGTGGGGGCTGCACAGCCTGGCAACCGATACGGGCTGGACGCACCACCCCTAAACACAGCCCAAGCCCCACACCACGTACGCGGTCCCCCGGTGCCGGTGCCGGACGTGGTGGTCTACACAACAGGGACAACGGCGGTGCTTCCCCTTTAAGTGGACCCTCATCGGCAACGGCGGTCTGGTGGCCGCACGGCCCGCACCCCTTCCCTTCTTCACCGGTGGTCGATGTGAATGCTCAACTCAGAAACACCCTGGGAAGTCGTCATGTGATAACCTTCAGTTAGATCGCCGGAAATTTTATTTTATTATGTAAGTACGAAAAAGCACTAGTGTCGTTGAAGGCTAAAGAACATTTCTCCGACGAACATTCTCTTTTCGGTATATAAAGAATGAAATAGTTAGGTTCAAATAATCTCTGTTCTCACACGACTTACCTATATAAATATATATATTTTACCTCTCCCACGGACATGAATCCCCTCACCACACCACCCTACAGTTTATACAAGGACTAGCACTATATAGGTCTGGTCCGGGATCGACTGTAGAGAGAGATTGTGCCCAAGGATCCGATCCGAAATCTCTTCGCATAGCCGGTCAGTGCGTCCCCGGGAATGCCCGGACCTCGCCGCCCTCCATGCATGTCATGTCAACGACTCATGGAGCGGCCGACGGTGTTTCTAATCAGGGCAGAAGAGTCCCTGCCTTCCAGCTGTGATGCTGGTGCAACGCGAGAGCTGGAAGAGAGAGCATCATTGCAACATCTGATCTGCGAAGATCAGGGGCGCAATTCTTGGCCTCCATCCCTTCCAGTCTTCCACTGCCGGGGAGTAGCCGGACTCCGACGTGGCCGCGGGCTGTGCAACGGTGATACTGATAGGATCCGTCCGTCCGGCGTGGGGCGGGGCGGTGGGGACGACCGCGCGACCCAACAGGGTTTAGAGAAGGGGATGGCGTCAGCCCATGTTCGAGGGAGGGGACAAGACAAACGAAACAGAAGGAACAATAATTCCCTACCACCACCCCGATTTCCATCCACAGCCTTTGCGTTTTACTTGACGCTAGCTCTTCTCTACCATACCATGTTATCTCTACTGCCCTCTCTGCCCCTGCACTTGATGGGATAAGCACGGATGGGACGCCAAGAGTAAATGAGAAGTAGGGGACGGAAAGGGGTAATTAACTAAGGAACAAGGTCCCCTCTCTCTCTCTCTCCGCTCTCCTCGGTAGAATTTTCACTTGTGCACCTGTGGGGATGCAGCTAGTAGTAAGGTGCTATGGCAAGGTAAGCGTTTAATGCTGTTCTTCTTTGGTTGCAGACCTCCATATATAGGAATTTATGCGGCCTCGAGTGGGGTGGCACTGTGGCATGAAGTGGGGAGGGCAGAGCATGCACGTCTTTTCCTTGTCAACGTTTTAAAATATACGGGGTTCTCGAAATCTCTAGCTTAATCATTCTTCTATAAACACTTATCGAGGAAGAAAAACCCTCATAATTCTATTATACTTGTACAAACAAATACCTAGAGTAAGATTCTTCTTTTTACAGAACAGACGTACGGGGGGCATCTCCGATCTTCTTGAGCAACTAAACCATCTCCTGGTGTCGCTTCACATGCATTCCCAATTATTACCTGTAGATCTTGTGCAAACCATATTAACGTCTCCTCACCCTCCATAAGCAGAGACGTATTAATGCTCTCCCCCCCTCTCTATCTAGCATCTACACCTCCCTGCATCCGCCTAAGCGAGAGAAAATGCCACTCCAAGGTCCAACAAGAGATGGGCCTCTCTCCCCCACAGGCCATGGAGCCCTCTCCCCTTTCTCTGCCCACGCCTGCCCCGCCCTCGCTGCTCTATAAAATCCCCACCACTCCATTCCGGAGTAAGCCAAAAGTGGTGATCAGAGGGTCTACATACATAAAGGTCTCTGAAGTCTGTGGAAGGGCCGTAAACAGGACCCTCCCTTTTGGGGAGGAGGGTAAGTATAAAAGTTGGAATCCAATAGCATAGATTCACCCCCACACGGCCACTGCCTCCCACCCTCCCTCATTATAAACAAGTTAGAGTAGGGAGACGATCCAGTCTCTGTGTTCTCCTGCACGAGAGAGGAAGAGCTGCCTGGTCGTTTGCTTCTTTGCTTCTTCCACTTTTGGGAAGTATCAGAGGAGGAACAGAGTGTTTCCTCTGCAGCAGCTGCTAGAGCAAGGTGGAGACTGGAGAGAGGGGAATATAAAAACCCTGCGTCTTCTTCTCTCCTCTCTAATATGTGCATGCCAACAGAGAGGAGCGCGGAAGGCCCCAAATGCACCTGGGTGCAGGCCCCATCATCGTCGGCGCCGGACCTCGGGGCTAGCCGTGGCGGCCTGCCTCGCCGACCTGGGCGTCCCCTCCACCGTCCTCGAGAAGGCCCACTGCGTGGCCTCCCTGTGGCAGCACCGCACCTACGACCGCCTCAAGCTGCACCTGCCCAAGCAGTTCTGCGAGCTGCCGCTGATGGGCTTCCCGCCGGGCTTCCCCAAGTACCCCTCCAAGCAGCAGTTCGTGGCGTATGCGGTTTCCTACGCCGCGCGCTTCGGCATCCGGCCGCTGTTCGGGTGCGCCGTCCGGCTCGCCGAGTTCGACTTCGGCGGGGGGTGCTGGCGCGTGGTGACGGAGTCCGGGGAGGTATTCCTCGCCCGGTGGCTGGTGGTGGCCACGGGGGAGAACGCGCAGCCCGTCATCCCTGAGCTTCCCGGGGTCGAGAGGTTCGCCGGGCGGGTGATCCACACGTCGTCGTACAAGTCCGGTAGGGACTTCCGGGGAGAGAAGGTGTTGGTGGTGGGCTGTGGGAATTCCGGCATGGAGATCAGCCTCGACCTCTGCCGCCACAATGCCAGGCCTCACATGGTTGTCCGGAACTCGGTGAGTACTATTCTGTGTTGTCCCGCATGGTCCACAAGACCCCCCATTTAAACTTGCTCGCTAGCTCCTTTTGGCTATGGCCACGACGATCTATATTTGGTAGAATCTTAGTCTTTAGTTAGTTTAATGAAGAAAGGTCGGCCAAGTCTACCATTGAGTAGCTGGTCTTCATTGCAACATGGTCGTGTTTGTACAGGTTTCTTTTAAGGAACTCTACCCATGTACATATGATGTTATGCAGGTGCATGTTCTGCCCAGGGAGATACTGGGACTGTCAACGTTTGGGATCGCCATGGCCCTGGTCAGGTGGTTCCCACTGAGGGCGGTGGACCGGTTACTGCTGGTGGCGGCCCACCTCATTCTCGGCGACACGGACAGGTTCGGACTCCGGCGCCCCAAGACCGGCCCAATAGAGCTCAAGAACTCGACCGGCAAGACGCCGGTCCTGGACGTCGGAGCCCTGGCTCACATCAAAGCCGGCAAGATCAAGGTGAGCACACACCGCTGGTTGGCTCTCCCTTCTCTTTCCTCCCACTTCCCAGCTCATGGAGCGCATCCCAGGGGGGTAGAGACTCACCACGTGAAAGCCCTCGTCTTTACGGAAGGATCATGCCAGTGTCCTCGGGTAGATTTGAGATCCTAGGTTTTCTGAAATCTCCACTTTCCCCTCAAATGGCCGCGTAGGGATGTGTCTTGCCGGCACTTGGGTGTGCAAATAGGATGGGCGGGTTTTGGGGCGGCATAGCCGTAGTCTGTGCTCTGTGACGGAAACCACATCAGAGCACAGCAGCAGCAGCATTGATGAGATGTGCAATAGCTTGTCGTAGTAGGACGGAGGGGTGGGCTTCTGGCTTCTGCTGCGCTGCATGAGCTCTCAGTGGCGTTTGCTGCCGCTGCTGCCGCGCTCACGTGGTGCCCGCTGGTGATGCGTTGGACACAGGAGTTTTTAATGCCTCCCCTGTTTCTCCGTATGGTTTTGCTCTTCATTGAAAGGTAACGCGAGCGGTGAAGGAGGTGATCCGGACCGGCGCCCGGTTCGTGGACGGTAGGGAGGACGATTTCGACTCCATCATCCTCGCCACCGGCTACAAGAGCAACGTCCCCTCATGGCTCAAGGTCGTCCCTTTCCTCTCTCTCTCTCTCTCTCTCTCTCTCCATGTCATGTCATATCAGATGTTTGTGCAAAAGACGCGGTTTGTTTTCTCTCCCTTCATATCAAAATGTTGTCGTCTAAACCGGGACACTTTTTCCTGTTTTCCTCCTTTCCACCTGTGCAATGCGCACCATCTTGTGGTGATGTTAATGGGTTTCATTGAACGTTTTGATCCTCCTCTGTTCCGTTCGTTTTATCATCGTGTTAGTGGTGGCGTTCGATGTGTGGGGACGGTGTTTTAGTCGTTGGTATCCGTTTTTTCCGTTATGTGTGAAAGCATGGATGTGGGTATCTATGGATGATGAGATGGGTCGTGAGAGAGAGAGCATGTTATGATCAATCAACTGTGGGTTTCTATGGATGGGAAAGTGCCATCTTCCCTTGGGTAAAGAACAAGTTGGGATTCTTTTATTGAAGGGGAGGGGAGGAAAAAAAAAAAAAAAAAAAGACCAGCTTTTAAGAAAGCAGTGTGTGCCCGTACGTTTTCTTGATGAGCTAATAATTGTTATGCTTCACGGACCCTTCCGAACTATTTCGTTCCTTTTTGCTGGGGGTCGAAGAAATCATAAGCAAAACCGGAGCCCATGATATCTCCCTTGTCTTTTCTCCCCACCTTAATTCCTACACGACAAACCGGTTTGTACTTGGATTTTTCTGAGAATCTTGCCTGCATGTCCGAATCTATTACTTACTGTATCCAGATCTTTCTTTTATTTTCTTTAAGCATTTGTTATTGAATAATCTCGTCATGAACTATGTCTGTGTGATTTGTTTCTGACGGGGTTCTCTCTGCTGCAGGGTGGTGGTGGACTCTTCACGAAGGAGGGCCTCCCCAACAGGCCCTTTCCCGGGGGGTGGAAGGGCGAGAAGGGGCTGTACAGCGTCGGATTCACCATGCGGGGCCTCCTCGGCACCTCCTCCGACGCCATCAACATCGCCAGGGACATCTACGAGCAGTGGAACGGCGGCGCCCCCTCCTCCAAGGGCGACGACGTCCAAGATCGATCATCCCCGGCACTGCCAGCACCCTCCTCTGCTCCAAGAACCAGTGTGATCCGGTCGTCGAACAGGCCAACGTGAGAAAACAAAACAAAACAAAAAATCTCCATTTTCTTTTTTGGGGTTTGGTTGTGGGTTATAATATGCTTTGACGTCAGTGTTGCCGAAGGCTTCAGCTCCCGACCTTTGTGCTCCCTCTGTACATTACCCGATTTTGCACGGGGTCTCCCCCTTCCCCCAACTTGTACAACGTTCTCCGAGTATAACATATAAACAGAAGGCTTCCATGTTTCCTTCATGGCTTTACCTTTGCCTCTTTCTACCTTCTCTAATTGTGACCATCTTCCGTATGTGATTACGGAAAGGGGGGAGAGCTCAAGAGGTCCAAGGAAGACGACGTCAGACGACCCTGCAGGTTGTAGATTGATGGCAGCCTTTGTATGCAGACGTCAAATATATATGGGCTCTCTGAACGAGATGACTGCTAGAAGTCAAAGGCGTCATCAGTGGGGCTTTTGTTTGCTTCTCGATCGAGCAAACGCCACCTCGACATCGGGGACTTGGAGCCTCATGTCATGAAGGGTCTCTATTAATTATTATTACAGTTGCCAGGGCCCCCAGGGTGTGTGTTGGTGTAGCAGTGTGGGCGGGCGGGGGTGTCCATGTTTGATTCGGTCATTAAACATACTTGGGTTACGGATGCCTTAAGCTTTTTATGCTTAAGGTTTAATTTATCTGTATTAATCGATCCTTTATTTGTGTATCAACTATTTGTTTTTTTTTTTTTTTGTAAGTAAATATGGCGGCAGAGAATATTTGAACTTGAGAAATGCTAGCTGCAAGTCCGCCCGGACAACTGGGCGGACGTGAGAAAAGTATTTCTCTTTAAACTTACGTTCTAAACATATGTTGGAGCTGGGTCTTAATTATTAACCACTGTTCAGTTACTCTTTTGTATATATGTTACTTGTCCATCAACTTTCTTAATTTCCATCTCGATAGGTATTTGGTGTGAGCGAACAGGATTAGTGATCAGTGTGTACTATTACAGTACCCTCTCTCTCTCTCCGACCTGTAACTTCCAGTTTTCCATTATCAAATCCAAAACATTGCATTCCTCCGGGTCTACCCTACATGCGTAGAGAGTAGTACCCAACACGTTTCGCCCCCTCACCACCCTCTGAAACGTACGCAATGAAGAGACGATGATAGATAGGAAGTAGAAGGTCAGCCTCGCCCGCGTTCGACAGGCAAACCTCCGCTCTCCCTTTTCCCTCTCCACGGAGAGGAAGAGAGAAGTCTGTATAGTCTGTACGCCCCTTGAGAAATGATTGATGGCTACAGGGAACGGCGTCATGGAACTGAAGCATTCAAGTGGTGATGCCCACGCACACACGAAAACACCCCATCCCAGTCTCGTCGAGTTATAACCAGAACCCGGCCTACCCACTGCACACGTACGCATGCAGTCCCCCCTTCCCTGCTCTTTCCTTTTCACGACACGAATCACATTACGTAGCTGCTGTGTGTGCGTGCAGAGAGAGAGAGAGATCAGAGATGAACAGATGCACACAGAAGATCGAGTCAAACATGTGTGGAGAGGCCTTTTCAGATTATAATGCATCGGCGGTACACAGCTGCAGAGGCCTCGTCGTGGCACATAAATATGGAAACCTTCTTCGAACTCGCCGCTCGGCCCCGTGAGTGATGATGAGACCTCGTCACGCCCCCATGAGCACGCACGCGTACAAGGGACCATCGATCGCCAGGTGACGTCACGCTGATCACAGGCTCCCGGGATTTGGCTTCCGCGCGCGGGGCTCGCTGGAGAAGGGCCGCGGCAGCACTGCTGCTGCTGCTTCTGCTCCTGCTCCTGCTGCAGGAGGAGGCGTTTGGATTCTTCCGGCGAGTAAATATGGGGTAGCATGCAGGTGCGGGAGGAGAGCGGCCAGTGGCGCAGCTGCCAGTGGTGGTGTAGTAGTGGCCGCAGCGTCCGCAGCCGGAATCCCACTCCAGTCGGCGATCGCTACATGCCCGGCACCTGTAATAGCTAATTTAATCTAAATTATTTTGAGAAATATTTAAGACCTATCTGTTTGGACGGGTTATAAACACTTTGTTCAGTGGATATAAAGTTGATGAGTACTCCACACACTCTTGAAAGGTGAAGAATAATACCCAAGAATTAATTAATCAGAGACCATTTTGGATACATCGAGAAAATACAGGCCGCATGCCATATCCTACAATGTTGATGATAGTCTCGAACTCATCACAAGGGAAAACTTTTTTATATATTTATCAACATAGGAAGTCCAAGTAAAGGCCATGCCAAACACACATGATATTTCCCAAAGGGTTTCATAGGGTTCCATCAACGTTATAGCCAATTAAGGGCACGTTTAGTTGGAAGTTATGAATGAGATTGATCTATTTTCTCGTATATCCCTTGAGAGTTGAGATAATTTTGGCCACTTCTATGTTATATCAATGATAATATCAAAAGAAAGTTGCCAATAATATTCGGATATAATACAAAATTTTGGGTAATCATCCGTTGGACATTATGGATCCCAAGGATAGATAGTGGGCCGTGGGCCCTCGGACAGGCACCGTTAATTAATCCAAGAACGGTCCACTACGCTCGCCGTAGTTGACGACGAAGCCATTAGAAGCCGGTACCGGGTTTATTCGTCCAGATCTGGTGATCACCCTCCACACCACAAAGTTTCGAATTAGAGGAGTTTATTCCAAATCTATTCGGTACGGATATATATATATATATGACAAAAAGGCGGGTGTTTAGCGAGCATTGGGGTGGTGGTGAGTATATTCTTTGCGATTGGTTCGTATGGGTTCTCTAAAATCTGCAACAATACTTTTTATGAATACCCCCAATTTATTATAGGAAAAAGTATATTCATACTTTCAAAATACATCATATTCTAGATTATATTTTTATTTTTTTAATATTAAATCTTATACCTTTGTATCATCATATATGTTTCAATTATTTGATTCTATCTATCTAACTAAACTAAAATTGAGTTGAGATGGCAAAAGAAACTAATTTACTATTTATAAGTCTTAAAATTATTTTTAATAACTCTCTCTCTCTCTCTCTTTTGGCCGGCACTCTCATTATACTCTCTCTCACACACACATTCTCTCTCTCTCTCTCTCTCTCTCTCTCTCTCTCTCCAGCATTGAAGGCGGTGGTGACCAACACCCCCACTGCTCTCTCTCTATCCAAACACCCAATGCACCCTCTAGCCCAACTCAACCATCTCTCCACCCCTCTCTCTCTTTTCAAATAGCCAGAAAGTTGTGCTCCCTCTGCCCACCCCTACCACTTCTCTCTCTCTCTCTTTCTCTCTCTCAGTGGGTATATATTACTGCCCTTTCCCAGTCACACTTTGGTGCCTTCCACCTCCACCCTGTCGTCTCTTTCACGACACTAGCATCAACACCCCAAGCCATCCATGTCCTAATCTCTCTCTCTCTAGAACTGAAGGGAGTGACCACCCCCATCGACACCATTGTGTGGAGCGATGACATGCACTGCCTCTCCACCTCTCTCTCTCTCTCTCTATTGCGCCTCTTAGACTGACATTCTCTCTCTTCTCTCTCTCTATTGCGCCTCTTAGACTGACATTCTCTCTCTTCTCTCTCTATTCTCTCTCCCACTTTTGTTAACAAGGATATTTTAGTAAGTTGACCCTTATTTAACACTTCTTCTAGGTGATAGTGGAATAATTCTCAAAATTTGATGGCCAATTAATTACAGAGACATAATTGATGAATTTTCATTTCAGAAATATAGAAATAATATGAATGTTTTAGAAGTATAATCTCAAATAATATGTATTTCAAGGGAGTGCAATAGAGAGAGAGAGAGAAATGCTATGTGCGGCAGGGGTTTTGATGGATTTTAATCTAACGACGGAGCGTTATAGTACATCCGTACTCGATGTTCGAACGCCTTCGATGTTCGAACGCTCGAGTGCTCAGAATACTCGTTACTCGATGTTTGGTGTTGCTCGGTGTTCGGTGCTGCTCAATGTTCAATGTTACTCAGTGAGCATAGACAAATTAACCATTGAATTAAAATATAATAATCTGCACTGATGATATGACGGAGCCGTACCTAAGATCTTACCGTATCATAGCATTAATATCTCTCTCTCTCTCTCTCTCTCTCTCTCTCTCCTCTCTCTCCTCTCTCTCTCTCTCTCTCTCTCTCTCTATATATATATATATATATATATATATATATATATATATATATATATATATATGTATATTTGTTTTCCATGATTATATTAAACACTATCTACTTGAGTTAGGTAATGTCCCAACAGGTACGTACTAACACTATCTACTTGAGCTAGGTTGGGAGCTTAGGGTCCATTTGGTTGTATATAAAACAGTTTCATCGGGAAATAATTTTCCACGGAATAATTTTTTGTGAAAATGAAACGTAATTGTGTATTGGTTGTTAGGAAAATATAAAGTTATATGAAAGATATGAGATCTTATGATCTACTCAAATGAGAGAGAGTCATATATTCCTTGTGTATTAACACTATTCATCATTTTTAATTTAATTTTATTTTTTTAATATTTTTAAAAAATAAAATAAAATAAAACAATTAATGAAAAATAAGTAATTTTGAGAAAAATAATTTAAAGTTGGAGAAATAAATAAAATTGTAATTTGAATGAATAATATTCTAAATATATTTTAATAAAAAAGTAAAAAATAAATTAACTATTGAGAAATAATTAAATTTGAAAAATACTATTTAAATAAGTAAAAAAAATAAAAAATCATGTTGAATGAATAGTGCACATGGGTGAAATGACGCAGCAGCACCATTTGGAAAACGGCATCCGCCTTTTCCGCACGGATGCCGAAATTCGAAATTTTATAAATTTTATTTTACATATTTTATTTTTACACGATAACAAATGACTTAAAACATGAACTTTTCCTGAAAAACTTTTCCTGAGTGGTGTTTTACGATTAAACAAATAAACCCTTAATTAAGGAAGTGGAGCATTTACATGACAGAAGGTGACGGTGGGATTGGTGTCACCTTTCTTTTCTTTTGACCAGGAAATTTAGATAGCTATAATATATTAATAAAATAATATTACATAGTACAAACATATATCGCATATACAGCAACAAAGGGAACATGAAAAAAAGGCTGCATGAGAAATCTTTCCAAGATATGAACGGATATATAGTAAAATTGTATGCATCATATCCACTATGTATCTTAAAAGAAATAACCCACCCAATATTACATGCAGAACTACCTCTCGTGAACTTTTGAAGTGCAAAATTTAGAGAGGATGAGGGCTGATCGATTAGGCACGGATATAGGAATTTTGTTCGATAGAGTATTCAATAGGGGTGTCAATTGGGTCGGGTCGGTCCGGAGACCCACAAGTCCGGCCCGATTTTAACCGAGCTTGGGCCGAAAAAATAAGGCCGTTAAAATTTTTGGCCCGGTCCGGAAAAAAATAGGCCGGGCTTGGACTTTGTGAGGCCCGGCCCGGCCCGGTCGGCTCGCCGGCCCGAAAAACATAAATATAATTTATATTAAGTATGAATTTTATATTTAGAAAGAGAATTATATATATTTTTCTACATAAATCTACTCAAAAATATAATCTTTTACAAGTTAAGTGTTAATATAGATATAAGTAAAATATATTATTTTTTATAGATATATTATAGTAGATATATTAAAATATATATTATATAAATAAAAATAATATTTTTTCGAGCTTTCAGGCCGGGCCGGGCTTTTCTGGGCTTTTCCTGGGCCGGGCGGGCCACCCATACCGGACCTAACCCTGTGCCTGGGCCGGGCCCGGGCCGACTTTTAAAAAACCGAGCCTGGACCGGGCTTACCAGGCCCGGCCTATTGACACCCTACATTCAACTTATTTTTTAATACTTATATATTTTATAAATTATATATAATATAAAAAATATATTTTAAAAATATATTTAAAATAAAAAAGAAACATTACAATTAAAATGAAACAATTCATAAGAAAGAAATTGGGGTCCTAGTTCTGGGAACTAATTAAATCAAGTCACTGCGGTGCATTTAGTAGGATCACCATTGTAAGAAAAATCACTCCAATCGGCTCACTACATGACCATTTTAGAGAAAAAAAAATTCAATAAAATCATGTGACTCAACTGGAGATACTCTACATTCGTCTATATGATCGATGTCGACTAATCAATAACGAATGAAGTTATATAGAGTAAAATTTATGGATAAATCTTATTGTAAAAAAGGAGGAGTCATGCATGGAGATTAATATAGTAATATGGATCCCAATTGGTTGAGTACGATGGCCATCATCTCTCCTCGGAATGCCATGTAAGGTGGTATATATGATAACAAATCTTCTATTTGAAAAAGATGTTGCCATGCATGTCAATCTTGATATTAAAGAATTAATCCGAGAGAGAAGTACGTAGCCATATGCAAAACTCACTGTGGTTGACATCGCCTCGCGTTAGAATCACTACAAGAAAAGAGGTTATTGGGGCGACTGACAGTCGTCGCTAATATTCAAAACGCCGTCCCTAATGATTATTGAAGACGGCTACAAGGCCGTCGCTAGCCCGTC